>JAGGAU010008331.1:0-46694 GCA_017657275.1 Termitomyces sp. T108 | reverse complement strand
AGTCCATGGTTGGTCTGGAATGCTCCCTTCCACTCATCTCCTTCCTGGATGCGCACATTGTTGTAGCCCCACTGGACATCCAACTTTGTGAAGTAGTGTGCACCCTGGAGGTTGTTAATGAGCTCGGCAATGAGTGGGAGGGGGTAACGGTTCTTGACAGTCATTGCGTTGAGCACACGGTAGTCCTGGACCAATCAGAGGGAGCCATCCTTCTTTTTGATGAAAAACACTGGCGAGGCCATTGGAGACTTTGAGGGACAGATGCGTCCAGACTCAAGGTTCTCCTGGAGGAATGCATCCAGCTCGTCCTGTTCCCTTGGCGCAAGCGAGTAGACCTTGCAGTTAGCAGGCTTTGCATCAGGCATCAGTTCAATTGCGTGGTTCCACTGCTTGCGCTCCGGGAGGGAGTCAAACGAGGCCTTGGAGAAGACATCCTCAAAGTCATGTAGGTGGTTGGGGACCATGTCTCAGAAAGCCCAGGGTTGAGCATTCATCACAAAGGCCTGGGCCAGCTGCTGAGAGGTGGTCTGGCTGGCCTGGATCTCCTCTGCGGAGGGCAGCGTTTTTAAGGTTGTGGCATAGATGCAATCTCCGACCTCGATGTTGGAACTCCCTTGAAACTCCCTCTCACATTCCTCTTCCCTTCCGGAGTTCCCGCCACCATGCTTGTCATCCCTCCTCATAGAGGGCCTCTCTATGAAGGAATGCCAGAGGTGGGGGGTCCAGCAGGTCAAGGTCCGTGAAGGGGAGGTGTCCTACTCATGCCCAGATAGCTGCACATTCCCACATAGCAGTGCGCCGCTCCTTCCTTGATTCCTCTGCACAGGTGGTGCAGCGCCGGGGGCAGCGGCTCATCCTCACCTCTCCATTGGTCCAGTTGATCTCTGGGTTGTGCTCCTGGAGCCAGGTGAAGCCAAGGATCATGTCCTGCTTCCCTAGGCTGGTGACCGCGAAGGTGGCTCGCTCTGCATGGGACTTGTACCAGAGGATGAGATCTACTACCATGTGAATAGACCCAGCTTCATTTGGGGTACCATCAATATTGTACACCAGGATTGGGGAGAGGAGGGGTTTAGTGGTGAGCTGGTGGCGTTCTACGTAGTCAGCGTCTACAAAGAGCCCCATTGCTCCAGAGTCCAGGAGAGCAACAACACTCTGGACTTGTTGCATGTCCATGGTCTCAACTTCCACGTTGAGCTGGAGCGAGTTGGTGGATGGGGTTGAGGCCACTACATAGCAGCACGGGAGGCAGCGCTCCCAGGCCAGAAGTTGGGGTCTTTTTCAGGTGGAGGTTTTGGGTATGTCTGAGGGGGTGCTTACAGCAGGCGGTGCAGGGGAGTCATCAGAAACTGTATTAGTCTCTTCTACTGACAAGCAAGCAAACTGATTAGCACTAAGCAGCGAGAGCATACTGTTCACCTGCTGCTTCTCAGAAAACCCTCCTCCGACGTCTCTGCAGCAACCGGATTGCCAGGCGTTTCTCTCTTGGGGGAGTCTGGGGTTGCTGCATCAGGTGAAGGGATGCTGGCGCTGTCCCGGGCTGCCAGGAGTTGCAGGAGGAGCTCCTCCTGTTCCTCTGGAGCAAGATACTGGACCTCAAGGCCCAGGGGGCACCTGCAGGCAAAGTAGCTGGGGGCACCACAGCATCGGCACAGGAGGGGGAGGGCAGTGCATTGGCAAGAGGCATCAACGTCTATAGGGATCCCCAGAGGTAGCACGGGGCGTGCCAGGGGAGCTGCAAGTAGAGGATCTGCCCCTGGGCGCACTTGGAAGAGTAGTGCCGGGAACACAGCGTGACTGGCAGGAGCGGGGGCTGCTGTCTGACGGAGGTCACGCTTGAGCTCCATCAGCTGCCACTGGTCTCAGGCAACCTGGTACCAAGAGTCCACTCGGTCGTCTGCTGGCCTTCCTTCCGCCAAGTTGTCCATTCAATCCATCAGGGCGGGCTGCAGTCCTTCCTGGAAGGTGAAGCAGAGCTGCAGGCCATCAGGGTAGTTGGCCTGCTCTATGAGCGCCCGAAATAAGTCAATGTACTCGTCCAGGGACCTCTTGCCTTGGCCATACTGGTCCTTGTCTCATAGGGCCAATGTGGCAGTCTTGGCTGAGTTCTGGGGGAAGAACTCGTCTCGGAACTCCTGGTCAAATGCAGCCCAGTCCTCAAATCCTGTGACTCCTCTGGAGCGCCGGAAGACTCTCATTGCGTAGGTTGCTGCTCATCCAGACTTCATGTATGACAGGACCCACGCGATCTTCAGCTCATTGGAGAGGAAGTCATCACCGCAGAGCTGGATGTAGGTGACACAAGACTGGAGGAAATGCTCTCCAGATGCACGGTCACTATTGTATGCATCTGGGAGTGCCGGGCAGGGAATGTTAGCACGTCCTAGAGCTGGAGGGGTTGGTCTTGCAGCAGAGAAGCACAGGACTGATGAGGGAGAAGGAGAGGATGCAGCTGGGGCTGCAGGGAGGTGCTCAAGGAGCGGCCAGAGAGAATTGGAGATGGTTTTGGTGGTTTGACGGAGGGTGGAGAGTTCAGAAGTGTGGAGGGATAAGGAGGTCTGGGTTAGTTGCACCTGTGCTTCTAATTGAAGCAGGTGACTCCAGGCATTGTCCTGTGGGACTGGGGTGTCTGAGGGAGAATTTGGAGGGGCTGGCTGGGACATAAAAACAGAGGGGCTTAAGTCTGGTGAGGAGGCAACAGATAGGGGCCTAGGAGATTGGCAAGCTATGGGGGGGCCTCCGGACCAGAGTCCAAGACTTGTTCTGCTGTAAGGGCGACCTTCAGGAGTTGCGGCTAAGTCACACAACTGGCAGAGGGGGATCCAAAGTGTATTAGAATGGTACCATACAACAGGAAATGTGGCTAATTACCTAGCAGAGGGGATCTGAAGAGAACAAGTCTAGAGACTCCTCTGCCAGGGCACGGCGCATCAGGCGCAGGTGTGGAGGTGTGGAAATGTACTGTACAGCATGACTGTGCCTAAACCCTAACCCCAGAGGAGGTCCAGAAATCTCCGGACTATTCCTGGACAACTCTGGAGGTCCCAAAATGGAAATAGCTCTGGAGCATCCCAAAATGGAAGTCCAGAAATCTCTGGACTGCCTCAGGACAATTTCAGAGGTCCCAAAATGGAAGTCCCCTGACAGGGTTTCTGTAAGTGCCACCATCCCTTTGTTGTGGCTGCCAATGCAGTATCTGTTGACAGGCCTGTGCTGAATGACTTCAAGATCATAAGATTCTGCATGGTCTCCATGAGTTTGCATATGTTATCAGAGATGTATGGGTTTGCAGTTATAGCATCAGCAAGCCCCCAAGAGACCTGAGCCTGGAGAAGCTCATACTGTGGGCTGCTCAAGCTATTGAGCAGGAGGACACACTTGAACACATCTTCATCTAGGGCTTTGATGGCAAAAATGTGGTGTACTTGGTTGCAAATCCTTTTTGCAGTGATGGTGAGTAGGAGAACATTGGATTTTGAGGACTTCTTGCATTAGGGTAACCATGTAGACTGATCTCTCTCCTTCTGCCCTTGACTTGGTTTTCTCATACAAGCTGGCAGCAGTCATCTCATTGTCCAGCCCCTCATATTCAGAATCATCAAGGGCTGTCAGGACCATGACTCATGCAAGATCATCATTAGAAACCCAGTTCTGATATACTACAGGTTCAGTTGTGGGGTCAGGACAGGTAATATATGGTTTGAAGACATAGAACTTAAAGCCCAGGAGTAACAGGTGAATTTGGAGTGCCTTGGACCATTTACTGAAGTTTTCTGTAGAGGAGTTGCAGGAGAATTTGTCATACTTCCATTCTGCACCTTGAAAAGAGATTGCACAGATGGATAGATTGGTTGCATCAGGGGATGTCATCTTAGAGTCAACTGTCATAGGCAGAAGGTGGCTAGAGGGTACAGAATAATATTCTTGTTATCAAAGAACAACAATAAGGGCACTTCCAAATCTGGAAAAGCAATGCATTTTCCCAACAAAAGGAAGGACAAGAGATGTAGTCCCAAATGAGTGATCCAAGGTAATCAGTGTCAACAAGACAAAAGGGGAAAAAATGTGTTCCAAGCAGGCAGTGATATGACAAGTAGCCTGCTCAGAATAGGCCCATAACCTGTTGGAACTCAATTTACTAGCAGCAAGTATAACAGTGTGACCAACACCTAGAATAATACGTTGTAAGTCTTTCAATTCTCAGAAATGTATAAACAGAACTATATTTGTATGTACCTAGAATGATACATTGTAAGTCTTTCAATCTAGTTATTGGCATATCAGTATGTGTGTGCATAAATAAGTCTATGAGTAATGCACCCTCAGAAACATATAAATGGAACTGAGGGTGCTGGTGCTGTGTAGCTGTATATATATCAAGTTGGACAAAGCAGTCATGCCACTAAGGAGTGGCCATGACACTGTGTTCATGGTATCTCTTTGTGTTGTCACACATATCACACCCACAACACTTTAACAAGAACAAGAATCAATGATTCCTAAGGCCTGTTCTATCATTGGATCATTGTCATTTGCAGACAAATCCACCATTAGTCATGTAGCAGCCAGCTTTGCATCAGCTAGACCTTGAGCTTCAAGGTCCCTAAGCTTGAGTTGCTCCTTGAGCCATTTGTTACAGCACAGTTCATAAGCTCTCATAGCTCATATTTTAACTTGGTGTTCTGTGACTTTGCAGAACCTATGCAGGGGCAAATCTTTGCTCTTTGGATCAATGCATTTGTCTGCCTGGACAAAGTCATAGACATCATGTGTCAAGACTCTGACCTGGGAGGCTCCTACCAGAGCAAACAACCACCTGGGCAGAGATGATGCTAACAACAAGTATATGGAACCAAGGATAATCAAATGTAAGTAAACAAGAAGAGGGATGACTGAGGAACTCAATAGTAAACCAGGAAACTAATGGATTGGAAGCAGATGAAAGGAAGCAATGAACAATCAAGAGGCAAACACAAGTAACAGTAATCAGGAAGTCAAGTAACAATCAGGAATATCAAGGCTAGGTCTCTTTTATATTCCTCAATGCATGCATGAACTCATGCTGTCTACACATGATTTTGTCATTTCTGATGGTATTCTGGTGGCTATTGTCATGCCAGTTGGTCCAAACTCATCCCAGCTGTAGTTAGGCCTAAACTCTCCATCTGTTGTCCCAAACCTCTCTTTCTCTGCCCCTTTTGCATTCCTCCATAGTTCTGGGTACAGTGGGTCTACTGGTACCTGTCTGGGCTTGTTAATTGAGTTTTTGGGCTGAGAGAGATGGGTGTTGGTGTGAAGTTGAAGTCCAGAGGTCAGAACAATCAAAGGTTTGATTGGCTGATCACAGATTACAATCCATGATCACTACCTTGACTTACACAGCCACCAGCTTGGCTTTGCACAACCATCAGCTCAGCTTAATGTCACTAATCCATGTTGTGATGGCTTTGCTTGATCTTTCCTTGTTGATTACAGCTGTCTGGTGGGTTTTCATATATGTGTATTGGAGTATTAGGTGGCTGGTTTTTGAGGTATGTCCTCATGTCTACAGTTTTCAATGCCGGCTTACATTTGTAAGCCCAAAGGGTATATTTAGCATGTTTTTGCTCAATCTGCCTGTCTCAGGTTTGAGACTGGCTTATCAATATTTCTTGGGGAAAAAAAACAGGGAAGTAGTATAACAGGTTTGTTTTGTACTTTTAACAATGGAAATGCTTTCCAGTGCCAGCAGTAAATCTTGCACATCTTTGGCCCAACACTCACACACTGCAGTGCGATACTGCAAGAATTCAGATTCTCACTGATTATTCAAGAAAATATGGTCATTGATCCATTTTTGGAGATTACATGCCCCCTGTTGCCAGGTGCTATTTATTCCAGCGCGGAGTACATGGGGAAGTATATAATACGATCCATTTGGAGAATGGTCCCATGCTGTATGCTCTAATGATTTTTTGTACTTGCATTGTCCATGACGCCTTAACAACCGCAGTCTAGTCCAAAGCAGGACCAAAAACCCTCGATCTATACTAGGTCTCTGAACCATTATGCATTATGGCTCATGGGGTTACGTAGTCATGAATATGCTACAGATGTCTCCTTGATGGTGAGGAAGCGATCAAACAAGAAAAAGAGAAGAAATACTTTGATGTTTCATCATGTACCCAGCTCAAATCTTCCTCAAAATGCGTCCTGTAGCGATAGAATAATGTCTTGATTATGTTCAAATTACCTTCATGGTTGCTCTCCGAATGCAAGATTTTCTTCGTTTAAGAACTCTCCCCTACATTGAACCTCGGAATTCTATGGTCCGTGCCCCTGGTTCTCACGTTTCAGACCTCTTTGGTGTGTTAAGCACTGCCTCGCTTCTTGATCCTGATTCATTTGTGCTATAACCAGTGCCAGCTGACGGCTTTAGTCATTACTGGCCTTGATGTTCACATATAAAGCTTTCTGAGACAGTTGTGCCACATAATCGCAGATGAACAACCAAATCAATGCAACGGCCTGCCCATTACCAACTGACAATCCTTTCATTCTTGACATACAAGATATCTATGGTTACAGTCTTATTGGATCCTTCTTTTCAAGTGCTGTATGGGGCGTATCGTGCCTTCAACTGTGCGTCATTTAACAATATTCAAGTGCCTACTCAATGTCATTGTTAGGTTTATATTTTACATGAAGTACGTGTGTCATAAAGCCTGGAGATCAATATTTCGTTGATCATGGACTCAGCTCGGAACATGATTCAACATTGTTAAAGGCTATGGTATGCAACAGATTCATTGTACTAGTAATTTGTTCATTTCATCTCACTCGAAATGAATCAGCTTGCGTCCCTTTGGTACGGTTCAAGATGCGCCACTGGCACTATTATGCTCAGGCTGTTCAGGGTCCTTGACACCGCCAATGAGATTTTGATCCTCAAATCGAGCGAGTATCCATCCTGAATTGTGATGTTTCTCTAACTGATTCAAAAGATTGGACAATGTTGATTCTGCAATATGGTAGAATTGCAAACCTCATTCGAATACCTCTGTGAGATTCTCAATCTTGAATCTCATGTAGGTGGCCAATACAACTTTTAGGGAATTGTGGCACCACATATGGCTTGAGGCAAGTCGATTGTTACCAAGAAATCTTCCAAACCTTATGGAAGTCACGGATCCAGTTCATCATGTCTTTGGTTGTTCAGCTATACTTCATTCGCCGGATCTACAGATGTAAGTAAAAAGATTCTCCGTCATGAACAACGAGATACACGCGGCCATCTGTCATTAGTGTCAGTGACCATGCTTCGAGGGATGAGGTCCACATTGATCTTGGGAATCACAGTCCTGCTAGTAAGTCAGTTCTCCATGCAGATGCCCCGAACTGAACTCATTTATCAGATGGTCCTAGCACCAGTACAAACAAGTTAGTCTTACATTTTTTATGTACACAGTTACTCATCACGTCGGCATCACTGCACAGTACTCGCCATTGGTATGCCTTGTGATCATCTTCCCTTCATTTGACTTTTACCAGACCTAACTTTAGTATATGTGGTATATGGGCGATTTTCTGATTATCTCCATTCATGACATACTTACTCTTGTTTCAGGTATGGACAACTCTTCACTGTCCTCGGAACCAAGCGTCAGATTGTCTGTCCTATCTCCAAACATCATTTCTTTGCTGTGCTTATCTGCAACAATCTACAGGGCCTCTTTCTCACAATTCGCGGACTTTCCGTGGTTGTGGATGTTTGCATAGCAGTCGCTATGGTGTACATTCTTCGTCGAAAAAGCCATTTTACCAGGTATTCGTGTTGATTTTACTTCCAGCAGTTATTCAAAATGCAAATGCTTTGTCTGCAGGACAAGACGTATGATCTCACGATTGATGATTGTCATAGTTAGTAGCGGGTCGTTTACGGCAGTCCTCGCCGTAATTGTCCTTGTATTGGTAAGGATTCCCTTTGAAAAGTTGTTGACTAAGGCTCTTCGTTTCATTATCGAACTTACAGGCCGTGCTCTATACAAATGCCGCACACTTCGTCATGTTTGATTATCCATTTTGTTCGATCTACTTCAGCACTTTGTTGGCGAACTTGAATTCTCGCACATTTGTGAGAGGACCGGAGGACGTCAACATTGTGTCTCAAAATACAATCAGCAACAATACAGTTGTTCTTCAACCGATCAGCAACGGACAAGCAAAAAGTGCTCAATTGGTTGAATCGTATTCTTTATAGGTATAAATTCGAGGTCCAACTTTAGCTACATTATAGTCACCCACAGTATATGTCAAGGTAGAAAACAGTCATGCAATTTGACATATCGACCAAGACGAAATGACATTCAGCTATTCAAAGGTGGATATAGGGCTCTTATCGCTTTGGCTGAGTCTTGAATAATCATGATTGTTTGGGGGCAAAGCCTCAAACAAGCTACACAAGGGCCCATGCCAAAGGCACGGGTCACGTTGCTCATAATAAAGGAACAGCATACCATCGGCGTCTACATAGTCTTACAATGCACATTCTCTAGTTACCGTCGGAGCTGATCCGGCTTTAGCATTCAATGGTTCCAGGTCAATTCCGCGTTCCGCAGGGGGGGTTCCCGAGCTTCTCCTCATCGGGGGACGATCGTGATCCCAGCCAAGGTGCACACGGCGCTTGGGTCCATTGGTCCATAATATGTAGTTGTGTGCCTTCGCTGTTCACGGCGCGGCGCGCCAAAAGCGTTCTTCATTTCCGCTCCATCCAAGCCTATCGAGATACGAAGCGGCAAGTCATAATGACTCGATTTGACGCGTTTGACGCACGGCGAGGCAATTGTGCATTTGTATGTCTCGGCGAGTCCGAAATGGAGATAGAAGTCCCAGTTGACGCCGGATGTGTATACTATACAAACCGGATGGGTGTTCTAAAAAGCTTGCATCACTGATCGTTGACACGATATGATGCCAAAGAGCCTGAATTGAGAACAGATCCCGTTATCATATCGAGCATTCTGGGACCTGGGAAGGGGGATCGTAATACAGTTTTATCGTGCAAAATCGTGCCGTGCATTGAGAGAACCTTCCACTGCTTTACTAATGATATCGGTTCACTATGTGGCATAATTGGCATGCCAATTTCACACGAGTTCGTAGTTCCTCCGGTGTTCAATGTTCCTTTCCATTCCCGGGAAGACCTTTTATGCAGCTACGTCATTACAAGAAGGACGTACACGTGTTCTGCATGGGATTTCTATTCAACCGCTTCACTAGACTGCATCCCCAAGAAAGGTTGGAGCCTATGCATACAGTTCATCACTTTCTCACCTTCTCCGTCACAATAAAGCTTCTCGCCTTGACAGATCGGGCCCAAAGTGCCGCTCCCGGTAAACTCAGCTTTTCCTTGAGTTTCACAAGGCTCGGATTATGAGACGATTTATGGCATGTTTGGCCGCCAGTGCTTCGAGAGGGAATTTCTATACACTCGCCGGATTTCTTGTTGTGGAGCTGTCTGAGTATAGACTCCTAGACCTCGGAACTACAGCCTTTCTGCGTGTAGAATTTTTGACTCTGATGACTTCCACAAGTGCATTTCCACTTCGCCACCCACGCCACACATACAAGTACATCATCGTAGCTTTTGTTCATCTTCATGAAAGTGTCAGGACCGTTTGATCGGGCCGATTCCAACGAGCGTCTGTGCCTAGGGTCGAATGATAGCTCAGCGCTCAGCGCTCAATGCTTACTCTAGTAATATTCGGACATCGCTCGTTCCAACAATGTCTATATCAAGGTAGCAAAAAGCAAGATTCATTCTTTCATTTGGTTTGTTAGTCAGCGCTCAGCTTCAATGCAATCCGCAAAGGACGCGAGCTAACTGAATCGCAGATAGAACGTTAACCTTAATTTAGCCCATCCTGCACCTCACCCCGCCGATTAGGATTTCTGTCAGAGTTGCATGATACGATGACTGCGATCTGGGGTTGGAAGGGAATCCCAAAGCCATGACAGCCTCTACAGCGTGCCGATTCCAAACTTTAGATGTAGTCCCTAAATTGACACCCAAATTACTGGAAAGGACATTCTCGAAATGCTACTGTTCCTTGGGCGCATCATGTCACTACTCCAGCGTCAATCTTTGATTTTCCGTAAAGAAGACCTATCGACGACCCTTCCCGGACAAGTCTGGCAGATTGTAGGACTTAACGTGAAGGGATCATGTGCGGCGTAACCTGCAGTGCGGTGATACCGCGACAAATGATCGCGCCTCGTCCCGGGCCCACCTGATACATAGATCTTATCTGGGCATTTCGCAGTTTTGATGGCTTTTCTTAAGTTCACATGAGGACTACACAGATTTTCCTGCAGGTCAGGATCTGGCACTGAATTAATATTTGTCTGGGGTCGCAAGAAGTTCAAAATCACAATACTCATTCCACAACGGTTTTCTGAAAGCTCCAGACTCTGAATTTTTGTCCTAGACCCGACACTTGAACTACTAGAATGGCCATAGTTCTCGATAATGCTCCTAATCCTTCGGTGTGTCATGTCAGCACTACAGGGTCAATCTTTGATCTCCTGTAAAGAAGAACCACTCCTGAATAAGTCTCGGAGATTGTAAGGCTCTTTATCAGCAATGTGGAGTATATTCTGTGCGGTGTAACCTGGAGCACAGGTAATACAATGCCATTTGGAGGATATTCGCGCGTATTCGCACCCGATCTATTAGGCCGCATCTGGACATTTCGCAGTTTCGATGACTCCTTCCTGAATTCTTATGAAGGGTGTACAGAACTATTTTTCTAGGATTACTGGAGCATGCATCAAAGACACGCGGTGTTCACGGGTTCATCTGAGCTGTATATTTATAGTGATATGGGGTACTTGTCTCGGAACAAGTCCTTGCTTCACCCTGGTCGCTTCTTGCTTCGGTACATACAGCTTGTTGCCATAAGGGCACATATGGATGACATGCGAGATTTTGTTGAGATAGAGGATCGCTAACAATCTTGGACGATGCAGGTCATATGTCGAATGACTGGAACATAATCCGTACAAATGAAGTATGTCCACTCGGGGCCTTATGACATAGTTGTCATGACTCGGCAGCCCACAGATGCGTTCAAGAGCACCCACCCTGCCAAAAGCGCCGCATCTGGCGGCAGAGATGATATCAATCTGCAAGACGTGTGCGACCGCCCCATTCAGATCTGCAAGACGTATCACAGAACCGTGGCGTAGACTGAGAATTATCTCCCTTTCTGTCATTTTGAGGCCACGCCATGGTTTGAAACGTGACTGACGACCCCTGAATCTCAAAGGTTGTCTTTCCTGGCGGAACGTACATGTCATCACAGGTCTGACACGAGCTGCGTGTCGTTCGCGAGCTGGTTTTCTCCTTGGTGAACCTCGGCAGAAGGGTTCACGTTCAATACCTATTGAATAATCAATATATTCTGACATTCTTAAAGCACAACTTCTTTTCCCAACTGTGACAGTGAAGATCGATCGAGAAGTGTGGGAGAGATAGTTGAGATTTTGTAGATAGGACATATTGGGACAGAGAAGGCTGAAGCGAGACCAAGTTCTTGTTCTTGTCTGACATACGACGCTAAGATACAAAATTTGAGTGATACATAGGTAACTTAGTGAGGAAATTGACATAGATTAAACCAGGTTATTCCATGTGGAATACTGCGACATTGTACGATGAAATCACCAATTTTCATCAGAATTCGACGATAGAAGCACCGGTATAAACCGGTTTCAAAACAAACCACGGGGGAAGGTTTATGCGATGTACTTTCACTTCTCGACGTCTTTTTATGGCTTTGCGTTCACAGAAGGTGTTTCCGCCCGCCGAATCCGAATTATCAAGAAGGCTCCAGACGATGACGTTCTTCGACGAATGACGTGGATTTGAAGAAGACATCAATCAGTTTCGGCTGAACATTTGCGGGCGCCTTTGACCTGTCATTCAGCATGCGTTTCTTCTTCATTCCAGTCTTGGCATTTTCGTTCGACGCTTGTACAAGAGGCAGTAGCGGTGAGCACCGCAAATGATTTGGTATTGTCGATATTAAAAAAGGGAAAGCCAGTCTCGTTCGCCTTGCAAAGATGACAACGATATATACAGAACTTTCATCAGTCAACAGTCACCCCTCGTGATCGCAAATCATTCTTCGCCTGGGAGATTTCCTGCACGAGAATTAGAGAAAAGAAATTGGTCAGAATCCAGATACTTGGGAGGTAATTGAAAGGCAATGGGAGTATCGGCGGAGCTAAAATTCAAGGATGGACGTGGGAGGAGAAGATGTTCTCAAAATTGACTTGGCAGTTCGTCTGCAAGTGGTATGTGTGCTTGGCGCATCGTTGCAAAAAGGGAAGTGTGTATGACTGTAGAAACAGAAGCACAATAACAAATCCAAGAAATTGGATCCATCATTTGAGATATAAAAAGGGGAAAACAAGGTCCACTAGAGAAATCTGATCGAGATTCAGAAACTCACTTGCAGAAGTTCTGTGTATGCTTCAGGGCAGTCCCTAAAAGAGAAAATACCCATCCCGAGAGACCAGAGCGCGTATGAACCGAACGAGACCAGAAGCCACCACGGGAACTGCAGCCACGAAGAGAGCTTTATTAGTTGAAACTTGAAGGTAAAGATGTAAGCCGCGCACCACGGGGAGGATCTCCTGCACTACTTTTTCTTCCAAAAAAGGTACGGTGATGATTTGGAAGAAAGCCAGGAGATAAAGCACCGAGGTTACAGCAGCGACTATACCCACACGTGTTGCGCGCGTCATTTCAGAGTATGCAAGACTGTTTTCGAATGAAAGCTGGCCAGAAAGCAGTTAAATAAGGGTATAAAGGCGTTCTACTATCAAGAAAGAGGTTGATAAATTGATAAAGTCGTGTCTCGGCGAACGATGAATTATGTGGTTGTGGTCACTAGAGATTGGCCACGTGGCAAATCCAGATAATCTAATCTAATCTAATTTCATTTTTCGTTTCAAGCCCTTCACAAGTTATCGTTTGAGATTCCCTAGATTGAGCAATTAATGCAAATTGACAGGATACTAGTCCTGACCATTTTAGCTACACTTGTTACTGAGAAAGTTTGCTTGAAACTCCGTCAAAAATCTGATGTAGTTGGCAAAAAGATCTGACGTTCAAACATCTAGTTTTGTAGCTCATAGTGTTCTAGTGAACCCGAAATAGGCTTCTTGTTGTCGCAACGTTGCAAACCGCAAGGATGTAACACAAGCGTATTTACCCAGTCCTTCTACCATCATCGGGACAATAGCATGGAATCATAATCGACTAAGATTCGAAGCCTCTAAACAAAGGTGGTATCTCGGCAAAGTGTAGCCTCACGCGCGAACGAGCTTGGTCAGATTACCAGCGTCAAATGACTTCCTCAAGTCATCACTCCCTAGAGCATTGATCAACCATCATTTCTACTTCTGAGTGTTCCGAGACATACCTCCGATGTGTTGGCCATCTTGGGGCGAATGCTCAGCGGGGATAAAATGGAATGAGTAGCAGCAAATAGTACTCACTAACGAAGATATTGGGCACGGTACGTTGACCAGTTTTCTCCAGCAAGTAAGCTTGAATTTCGGATCCGTCGTCCCTCTCATCGAGTCTATACACGAGTAATATGATCGTAAGTTTGACATGAATATAAAACAAAAGGGATAACATACTCGTATACAGTCGTTTCGACATCGGGAAACTCGTCTCTAAAGAGCGCTTTGGCCTTCTTACAGTATGGGCAATAGCTCTTGGAGAAAATGGCAACTTTGTTGTCCAAAATGGCAGCCTGTGCATATTACATGGTCATCCAATCTGAGAGCGAAAGAGTTGGGAAAAAAAAGAAAAAGACGCACATCTACGAACTGTTTCACAGACATGATCAATGTGCTTTGAGAGCGAGAGAACGACCAAAGAAAGGCTCCTGCTACAGTTGACCTTGGGGGTAATCTTCGAAAGGAGAGACAGTTATAAAGACGGAACATGCGAGGTTACTCAGCAGGTTATGCAGCGCTCACATGGCGTCACCTTCCACGTGATCGGTTCAGCAGTGACTTTTAACTTTTAACGTTAACTCTCACGTCAGAATGGAAGCTTTCTTTGCTCATCCATATGTCTCTTCATGATGCCATGCTGACTGTTCAACTAGAATATGCACATTGATCAACATGGTCTTCAGACCTCTACGTTGTACCTCTATTATTACTACTGTACCTGCAGTTATCTGTGAAGCCTGCTGGATAACCATGCCGAGCTCAGGTGATTCGTACGGACATCTGGAACTTCAATAGACTTATCAGGGTCCAATCAACAGTCATTATTCTGCTGCAGATAGATGATTTACACTCCACAATTAGACACGCGTCCCCACACCTTGCTTCTCAACTTCTCTTGCTTTCCTCAACAGGCTCAACAATTCACCCGCCTCCGGTCCGCATCGACGCCACCCATGCACCACACAATTCTGCACTTCAAATTCATTGGTTGAGAAGACGACGTCAGCTGGTATTGCTGATGTCAGCACCACCATCTGGTATGCCTCCAAATTGGACCGAGTGTGCTCATCCCATTTACCTATCCTCAAGTCACCAGGTATTGCTCCAGCTATCGTTCCAAAGATAATCGCCACTGCCTTCCACACCATGTGATCATGTTATCCGATCGATAGGCCCGTTCTACACCAGAACGGAAACCCGGAGGTGTGCAGGAGAGACGCGCCGTCAAAGGGAATTCTAGTTTGCTATCAGGAAACCTGATACTGAATTTTTTGTTTTTCAATCGATGGTATCGACTTTAGAACTCCTTCTTTTGTGCTTTTGTGCGTGTCTGAGTCCGGCTGAGTATTGTGCAAATATCCAACAATTTTGCTTTTTCTGAGATTATAGGAATAGGAGCTCATTCCGAAAAGGTGACTATTACAAGTCAACCACTCTCTTTATAGTTATTGTCAAAGAAGCCAAAATACAAAGAAACTTGAGTTTGTGAACTGTCGAGGTCATTCTGCTATTCCACCACTGTGTTATGTTCAGCGATAAGGTCCCGCAATAGGTAATAAGGTGAAACTATGACAACCACGATCACACTCTCATTTGCTTTCTGCTTAGGAGAGTTTTGCTTGTGCCTTACCAATCAAACGTAGAAGAACATCCGACAAATCTGATGTTCTCTTGGCCATGAAGTTAACTTGTGCTCAGTCTTAGGGGTTGCCATGCATTGCTTTCGCATGGGCGAGGTAGCCAGCACATTCAAGCACCTGAGACCGGCCACAAGCCTTCTTCATCAATCCGCTACTGCTGAGTACCTCGGCGTACGAGGAATTCTTTGGCACTCCACTATCCACTGGGCCTTTCGACTTCATACAGCGCGGATGATTTTTATCTATCTTTTCTACTCGTATGTACTGATGGATAGATAATCTTCTGCCGATTGATTACAGTTCGCGTCGTTGTATCCACGGGATGGACTGATCAGCTCTGTGGTTACGGTAACCATGCAGGAGATCGCAATGGATACGGAACAGGGGTCAGCAATATTTGTACATATCTGTTCTCGAATGTGACGTCGAGCAAGTCTACATAACAATAACTTCACCTTTCCCTGACGGTTTACCCCAAAGTCACTCATCATTTGTAATGTCAACCCTGCATCACTGCTCCACGCCCAACAAATCATCATGCATTCGGGTCTCGCGAGCTGATCATCGCAACGGCAAAAAATCCTCAACAATAATAAATGGCCCCAGGTTCCATTTCTCGTTATCGATGGATTCCGCCCCTCCCCCGCCCTGAGCCAGTTCGCTCACTCGCTCGCCAATCGATGACGTGAAGCCCCTATGTAGGTCTCAACCCGCCTGCGTCTGGGCGGGGGTGAAATTATAAGCGAAAAATTCCGGTGCCTCGGGCCGGTGTACCGATGTATAGTTAGTTCCTCCTGATTTGTCTTGCAACCTCGAGACGCAAACGTTTGATCCAGCGTGCCCATAGATGATGGTGTGTGGTGCTTGTTGTCTATCACATTAACATTAGTCTGGAACCCGATCCATGCATACATATAATACATGAATTGTATCATAGATAGATCTCACTGTTCGTCTGATTGATCAGCGGACACCAAATCAACAGATCCGTTAACGTTGAACTTTGAACTCGCAGCATCCGCCTGGCGCCAGTATCACCAACCCCATCTGTTTCTTCAACGTTGATGAATCTTGTCTCCCTGCATCTCCTGTACGCCAAGCCTTCGCGGGGGGTTCAGGACAAGGCCCAAGCCTGTCCCACGTCCACGTCAGTACCGAGCACAATTCAATTGCAAGCTATTCATTGATATATATGCCTATAACATACATAAATCCGACCTCGAACCAGCCTCAGTTGATTTAGTAATGCGCATGCTCCAAAGTGCGCGACAAACTTGGAGTCCTTGTCACGATTCACTTCTTGCGTGAGGCGCATCATTGAACAAAACAACGAAGATGAGTGAACGCGATTCACCCAGCACTTCGTGCGCAAACATTGAGCTTCGGAAACATATGTGGTTTACCCATCATTATGTACTGACAAAGCAAAATGAGCCAAAAAGGAAGGAAAGGGGGAGGTGATCAAGAAATTAAGTTTGAGCTGCCTAATACACTAATAAATGACTCACTTGAGACATATGTACAGTTTCTACTATCACCATGGCATCCAATTGTGGGTCCACATTTTTTACATAGCACTTTACATGGCTTGAGACAATCTAAAATGTCACTATTGCCTCTGCAATCTTTCCACAAACATTAATGATGGGTTTGCACCTTTTTCCTCTGGTCAGTCATGACACACCTGCAATGAGTGGGCCAAGTGTCAAGATCTAATTCCAAATGCTTGCTGAAAATCAATTAGAATGGTTTCATTTAGTAAGCTCATAGTCTTGTATGTTTTGGAATCTGGAAAAAATGTGGTAATCAAAGTTAAAGCATATAAAAAAAATATCCTAGGCTGAGGAAGCAGAATTTACATGCTTGAAACTATTTTGTAGCCTCTCAAAGGTCACAAAGAACAAAGTTTGGAGTTGAGGAATATTACTACAGCCTGGTGTATTAGTAATGCTTGGATCTATATTCAAAAGGTTTTGCAATGGAATAAATGCTATTAGAAAATGTTAGATGTGAATTTAGTCAAGAAATCAAAACACACATCTTAACATGTGTTGCATTCAATTTTGTCCCCAATGATACCCCAGCCAAAGTCATCAGAAAATGTGTTTTTATTTTCAAAGTCATCTTTTGCATTGTATCTATATTAATCTGGAGGTTAGAACATTCTTGGTCTTTAGAATAAATTGAGATTCAAATTATTAAAATCAAGAATATTGTAAGGGAAATGCTTGATGTCTGCAGAACTCCTTCCACAGAGCCAATGATGCAAGTAATAAGTGGGAGTTGAGTGAGCATGAGGGCAGGCAAGAGTCAGGCAAGGAACAGGCAGGGCTAGCAGAGAGCTGGGTGTTGCTGGAAAAGCTTATGGTCAGTTCAGTGAATAGGCCAGAAGAATACTGCTATTGTTTAGCCTGAGAGTATTCTATCCACAGGCTGCCTATATATACTACATTGGTGGCTATGTCATTACAAATACTGTTTACTAATCAGGCTCCAATATGTAATGGAGTGTGACTAATAATAATTGATGTTGAGTAAGGTCTGTGCATATGACTCATCAAGGCTGACTACTAAGAGATAGAAGAGGAAAGGGTGGGCCAAGCAGCTGGTTGGATCTGCTCAAAATAGGTGTATTGTCAGACTAAGCTCAGAGTAGGGCTGGACATGGTTTGAAAACCAGTTCCTTGACAAATATAGCTTATATAAAGTACAGAGTACTAGAAAAGAGCAGATACCAGCCAACATTAATTAATAAGTTGGCATATAGTGGCTTTTGAGATATTTTAGGCTATGTATAGAGTTTATATAGGAAATTTAGCAGATAGCTTATAGCTATACAAATAACATGTTAGCACAAGCTATATATAAACTTGGATGTTCTGATATAAAATTATGCATAATCAGAATAGTTTGATATCTTTTATTTAGTTTATATGCAACAATTTTTTACATAGTAATAGTGTTCATACATTTCTTAATCCATGTAAACTGTCTTCGCTGCACTCACTTGCTTTTGCCTTGTATTATACATAAATCTAGAAAGTACTCAATTTTATTCTAAATACAAATTGTTAGTACTTGACTTGAGAATACTAAAGTAATTTCTGATTCAAATAGGCACATGACTTACAGCAAGTTGTGCCTTTTATGCTTAAAAAGCATCCTAATTAAAAAGCTAGCAAAAAATATATGCTAAATGAAAGAGTAGGAGGATTTAGCTGTAAAAGCAAGCAAAACTTGTTTGAAACTTCACAATACTAAAAAGAATAGATTAAAAATACAACGCTATATAAACAAATAGTTAGAAAGAAGTTAAACAATATAGGGCACAAAAATAATAGAATATATAAGATAAAGTGCCTAAGAATAAAACACTTACACTGAAATATATTGAAAATATGTTCAATGCACAAAATGCTGAATGATTGGTATTCACTGTCTTTGCCATAAAGTACTCTGTTATTAAATACATCTTTGGATCCTCTTTTGCCAGATGTGTGATTGAGCCACAGCCTTCAAAATATCACCTTTACAATGTTAGAACATTAAACAAGATCATATGACATTATTTATATCTATTGAATTAGTTGAAATCAAGTTTAATCATTCTCATTTTAAATTTACTACTATATCAAGCTTATATTTTTTGCTTAGTGCTTTAAAGTCATTCTTCTTCTCAACTAGTTGACAATACTATTTAGACCATCCACATCATCAACAACATTTTTTCCTCTCTTATCCACACCTTAGATAGTATGAAACATATAGAAAATGCTTTGTTATAAAGCAGAAATGATTTTTGCTTAAGCAGGCTTATTGTAAACAATAGCTTGAGCAGCAAATATGGGCAATAGAAAAACAAGCAGAAAAAGAACAACAGAAATGAAAAACTGGAGCATTAATAAAAAGCCAGGTTACTGTTGAATTTTTTGTTTTTTTTTTTGCCAACTCCAATTTACAAAATGTTTATAATAAGGATAACATGAAATTCAAAGAGTCTATGCAACCAATAGCATGTAGTATCAAATGATAGTTAAGGAGATATGTAGCAATTGCTAACATTTTATTGCAAACATGTAATGAAGACATAAGTTCTAGTCATTCATTTATTCTGTACTTGTGAAAACTCATTCAATAGCTCTTCAAACTAGTAGAAAAAAAGATGAATTTAGCTAGTTTTCAATGTTGTTCTCTCAATAAATTTTACATTAAATAAAGAGAAAAAGAAAATAATATGTTTATAATTTATGTCACTATTTTTAGCATCTAAAAAGACTTGATAACATTGATCTACTGTAATCACTTCAAAAGACTTTTTTCATATCTTTTGTTTATAGAAATGCAGCTAATATTATTATTCAGTAAAGTGTTTGATTATCCATGCTATATACATGACTGTGACTTTTTTTTCCTAATACCATATGTTCTGCTCTTTATAATAGTGAGGTCCAGCTCATCAACTATCTGTCTACATACAATGAAGTTTCTGTCATTCTTACCATGTTTTAGACAAGTATTTTTCTTTTTTTTTTTTCAAAAAATTGAGATAATAATTCAATGTTTTCAAGGTTGCATTGACACCATTCCTCAAGATCCCCATACTTTTACTTATTATCATCTAGTTTCTAGGTGTTGTAAATCAAGTAACGCCTAAGTATTTTCATATCTACCATAAATGTGCAACAGTTTCCTTCTAGCTTAAAAAGCTCTACCTGTGATGACAACTCCATTTCTTCTGTTTTAAAAACACTCCCACCAACTCTTGATGAAAGAGCCAATTCAAGGAGAAAATTCATTGATATAACAATACATTTATCTTTTTTTCTCTGTCATGCCTAATCCCAGATTACATCCCAGATCACACCTATCCCAGGCACAGGCACCAACTGCAACATGATGCCACTGCCACATTTAGCTCAATCACATCTGACCTAGACACTCATAGTCTAGCCCCTTAAGCCTTGACCTCTCATTCCTATACCAAGCACAAGTTCCCGAGTCAAGAGCTTCTCTCCATGTCTAGCCTTCCGGAACCACGATGATCCACACAAAAATACCCCATCAGTGCACTCAACACGGGGGGTTGTCTCCACGCACGTGTGTGTACCGTTGCCCGTTGCCGGGTGTGAACGTTTGAACGTGTTCAACGTTAACGTTAACGTCATGGCCATCAACAAACTAAAAAAAAAACTAGAAGCAAGAACTTCTTGACACACGTATTGATCCGAAACATGACATTGTTAGACAAATCGCAGCAACCTGACACAGAGAGAATGAATGAATGGATAGATGGATAGATGGATGAATCTGACACCGTTCCATCGTCTTCTACCGCATTCACGAACCAGACAGAACCACATCAACCACGCCAGTGACGCGTGTACGAAAAACGATTATATATCGGGATATACTCAGAACCACGTAACGACAGACAAAGGGGGGGGGGCGGGAGACACTACTACTTGTTCCATGCTCCAAAAATCCAGGGTGACTGCGCTCCATGCTCCAGCTCCAAACATACATACTACCACGATGAATCCATCATGCATACATCACCGCAATAAACCCGATCATGGTATTGATCCGTATGAATATGAACCCAAAGAGAATCCGACAGTTCATGGCATGGCATGGCATGGCATGACGTGACAAATGACAGATGGGAATGGGGAATGGCGTGGCATGTAGGTATACGGAAAAAAAAGTCGAAAGAAAAAAAAAAAGTCTCAAAAAGAAAAAAAAAATTAAAGAGTTCGAAGCTCGACGTTTTATCCACATTAAGATACCACTGTGATTTTAGAGGGCGACGACGACAGCGCCGGCGAGGGCCGAAAGGAGGACACCAGCGAACGCGGCCTTGTTCGCCGCGAACGACACGGCGCCGTTGATCAGCGGGGAGGCAGAAGTCGAGGGGGCACTGCTCTGCGCCGAGGGCGAGGCGGCGGCAGAGTTGCTGCCGCTAGCAGAGTTGCTGACGGTAGAGCCGAATCCCGTGGAGGCGTGGCTGCGGCTGGATGTCAGCCAGGGGGCAGCTGGAAAGGGGGGAAAGGGGCTTACCTGGCGGATCCCGAGGCGGTCAGACTTGCGTTCGAGGGCTTGCTGGCGGGGGCGGTGGCGGACGCAGAGCCTGAGGTGCTGGGCGCGACGGTGGGGACGCCGCTGTCTGGGTTTGCACCGATGGCGAAGGTGCCAGTGCTTGCAAAGACGTCGTTGATGTCGCCAACGTTGACGGCTTCGAGCGTGTAACCACCGCTGTGAACATGTTAGACACAAGAGGGGCAGAGACGGGAGGGCGTACACGACTGGGACAACGGGGAGAGTGATGGTAATGGACTGTTGGGCAGTGAAGACGTTGTTGGCAATGGCAAACGTGTTGTGGAATTGCTCGTTGACGAGCTCAAGCGTGAACGAGGTCCTGGGGAGGATTAGTCATGCGGCTGGCGGGAGAGAGGACACGCACGGGTCGCCAGGCTGGGACGTCCACGAAATGGTGACTGTGCCGTCCGAGACAGGGTTCTGGGGAATATTGAGGGTGAGGGCATTGACCAAAGGAGCGGCAAGAGCAACGAGACTGGACTCGGCGTCAACAGCGCGCACTGCACTACAAACTAAAAGTCACCTGAGCTTGTGGAACATTTTCAAAGTAATGCAACGAGCGCAAATCCGACAGCCAGGCTTTTATATCCACAAACACCCCCAAACACAACATTGCTACATTACAATACAACAACGCAATCAGTAGATCTGGCGAGTCGTCCATTATTAACCACGTTGCACTCGAACGGTGTGGGAATACCTCGTCAAACGGTCGCGTGTCGCTGAAACAGCTCTCAAACACCTCGTTCACCGCCCTCTCCGCCATCGCCCTGTCCGCGCACGCCGGGTTGTTTTCCAGCGAGTCCGCAGATCGGCGCCGCACACAGTCCTACGGCGGGCCCCGTAAGCCGCACAGTGTCTCAAGAACCACACGGGACAACCCACCTGATGCTGCTTCGAAAAAGAAAAGAAGCCCCGGAGCACTTCCCGCCCGTACCGGCAATCCCCGCTCAGACTATTCGCCCGGATCTTTTTATAGTCGAAAAAAAAAATGTATTCAGCACATTGCATAGGGGCAAACCAACGCACCTCGGCGCACGCGTGATGCCGCAGATTCGTCCAATCGACTTTAAACCTGCAGTGGTCGTACATATGCATGAGCTCGTGCACAATCGTCGTCTCCACATGCGACTCGTCGAAAAACTGCCCCGCGCAGAGCATCACCGTCCCCAGGCGCGGCGCGAACCCCCCCGCCCGCGTCGTATCGCACGGCATACACACGACGTTCTGCGCCGGCACCTCGCACCCCGCCAGCTTCAGGTGCTTCAGCATAAACACCACCGCCGGACCTTCGTCGTCCGCTCAGCCTGCATCCCAAGAAGAACACGGAGAAGCTCACTCTGTTCCATCAACCGCGCCTTGGTCTTTTCGCAGTTCTGCGTGTAGCGGTGTTCCGCTGCCAGGTGCGCGAGGCGCTCCTCCCGCGTCACACCGATCCCAGTCGCCAGCCCCGCCTTCTTCAGCCATCTTCCAAATGCGCTCTGTGGCGGGCCGTCCGACGACGACGACGACGACGGCGTTCTTTCTTCCGAATCAGTCATTGCACAAGGGGCACGAATAATGTGCACCGCCACGTACCCTTTTCTGGATTACCTTCGCACGGTCACAGGGGCGCGAACTCGTGACCGCGCGCAACAGCTCGCACTTCCCTATTTGCAACGTTAAGCATCTTTGAATCTTAGTTTTTCCATGAATAGACCCATCCTCGCTTTCATCTCCATCTGATTCCGCAGCTCCCAGCTCGGTATCTTTGAAATGCACCTGCGAATCTCGGGGGCAAAAATACGACCCGGACAATTGGGTCCTAACCTCGCATGTTTCTGCTTTTTGCAGATGGCTTCCGTAAAGTTTCGACCCAAACCAGTACGAGTTTTGCCTGCTGGTTCGATACATGGCTTTTTTCGGACACGCAACGCAGGTGTGTTGTGCATATGTACTCTCTCAATCCCCCGAAAGTGGGATGACGACTCGAGCGAGCGAGCGACGCCAACCACCCCCCCGATCTACCTCGTGGCGTTCGCAGAGGGAGAGGGAGAGAATCACACACGCCCTGCACTGCGCTACGCGTCTTTTTGTTATGAACTCCTTATCCTCAACTCACACCAAGTCGTTTCCATCGACATCCTCGATTCTCCTTTCAGACTTCGTATCACCCGTAACTGGTTTCGTTCATCCTTCATTCATCCTTATCCTCCCGCCTTTTCTCCATCATTACCCCGCCATACATACATTACTTGAACACACCCGCAACCTAGTTTTACTTATCATACTACACATGGTCAAAACCTAGTATACACAGCTTTGTTGAAGTTACGACATTCACAAGCCAGTTTTGCCTGCCGGTTCGTACACGGCTTCTTCGTACACGCAGGTGTGTTGTGCATATGTACTCTCTCAATCCCCCGAAAGTGGGATGACGACTCGAGCGAGCGAGCGAGCGACGCCAACCACCATCCCGATCCACCTCGTGGTATCCGCAGAGGGAGAGGGAGAGAATCAACACACGCCCTGCACTACGCGTCTTTTGTTATAAACTCCTTATCCTCAACTCACACCAAGTCGTTTCCATCGACATCCTCGATTCTCCTTCCAGACCTCGTATCACTCCTTACTGGTTTCGTTCATCCTTATCCTCCCGCCTTCTCTCCATCATGCATAACTCGAATATACCCGCAATCTAGTTTTACTTATCATATCTCACATGATAGTCTACACAACTTTGTTGAAGTTACGACATTCACAAGCCATCAACCATACGTCATACCTTTTTCTTATATAGTATACCTCTTGTTTTCAAAGCATACTTACGGCCACACGATCGGTTGTTATCGGTCTTTGTGGCCAAACCTTGATTATTACGTTCGCTTATCTAGGATATGCTGAAGATCACCCTCAGTAGTCGACTGAGGTTGAGTGCACCTACTAATATCTACCTCTATAGCGACTCGCCTATGTCTACAGGCCCGAGGCATATCGCCCTGATTCGATACACAACTCCTGTTCACATGCATGTTGGACTCGAGGAGAGGACGTGTTGTATATATGTATATATAGTGTACACGGGCTCAATCGGCCGAGTCGGGTCTCTCAAGGCCCAAATGTGGAACAACGACGACTCAAGCATGCACCTAAGCACGCCCGCACAACGCGTCTTCTGTCATGAGTTCCTTTATCCTCAACCCACGTCGCGTCGTTTCCGTCTCTCCTTCCAGACCTCGTATCGTCCCTAGTAGAGATTCTCAATTATCTGTTCAGTTTTCTCACTTTTTTCTGTGGTCCGGAGTTTCGGAAATTTCCATGAATTGCGAAACAGAGAATTGAGGGTAATCCTCTGTTCACAAGCAGTTCGCAACATCTGTTCGATGACGGTCACGAGCGGGGCTTGAAACTTCCATACTGCTGTCCGCTCTTCTGGGCTATTTGACGCCACCCATGCACATAGTTCTCAGCTTTGCTAAACAAGAAAGTGAACCGAACGAACTGAACAGAGAATTGAGCACCCCTAGTTCCGTTCATCTCTCATTCTATCATATTCTCCCGCCTTCTCTCCATCATCACCCCGTCATACATGCATTGCCCGCAACCTAGTTTTACTTATCATATTTCACATGGTAGTCTATACAACTTTGTTGAAGTTACGACATTCACAAGTCATCAACCATATACACTTATCTTATATGGTATACCTCTTGTTTTCCGTGCATTTGCTATACTTACGGCCACATGACCGGTTTTTATCAGTCTTTGTGGCCAAACCTTGATTATTTTCGTTCGCTTATCTAGGATATGCTAGGATCACCTTCAGTCACTCAGTGTAATGTAGTCTACTGAGGGTGAGTACACCTGCCTCGACAACGACTTACCTATAGTTACCTGTAGTTCGTTTGATTCTACAGCTAATATAAATACAAGTCGACTACATTACACTGAGTGACTGAGGACTTAACTTTGCTTGACTCTACAAACCTTGTGCAACCCCAATGTTTTCTCCTGCATCGTTCGAAGTTCAACCTCCAAGTTCTTCTTCTATCTTCTTATCGTGCTCATCACAATCCCATCGCTTCGTGATCTTATCTCTCTTTTTCAGATCTTCTTCGGGTCAGACTAACACGTCACGCGTCATGCATCGTCGCGTGGGGGGCGAGCGCGTGACTCGCGCGCGTGACCCCGCGTCGTCGAAGCCGTGTGCCTTCTCGACACCAAGGCATCCATCCCCGGGCCCCGTATCCATCCACCCCCCCGCGCAATCGCCGTTTTATGTCATGTTATGGCATATATGTTATCGATCGACCTATTTCCTTCCTTTGTTCTGTTCTTCGTGTTTCCCTGATTCCTGGTTCCGATTTCTGATTCCTCCGCGTTCCTGACCTAATAATGCCTTGCTTTGCTTCGACGCGATCAATCGCAATGTACGACCCGAACTCGAGCTCGAACCACGCTCGTCATACATACATCCCGAGGGCGGAGGAAACCCGACCCGAATCGCTCATCACCGAACCTCCCTGGCTCGAGAGCGTCATCGTACTAACCTTAACGACGACTCTAAAATAAGCAACCCACCGATGCGATGTGGTGTACTGTACGTGTTGAGCTGTTGATAAAACCTCCGATATATCCATCCATCCGTATCTCAAAATCGAAATCAAAACAAAGCTACGAAAGCACAGCATCGCAACGCCGTGGCATCCACAGAGAGAGGAAGGGAGGAGCGGGAAGCACGCGTCGGTATATCCTACATCAGTAAACCTCGTCACGGGTAAGGAGTATTTTGGAGGCCTCCGCGCAACAAGTGTATATACACAAATCAGTCCAATACTCTTCTTCATTCCTCTCGAGCCTCGAGGCTGTTGCTGGTTCAACGCCATCGTTTACTGGATGTTGACTGGAGACAGTAACGCTGAAGGTCTCTTTTCTGTTCAAGTTTCTTGCACTCTCACTCATTCCTTGCGACGAGACATGTCATTCATCTCTCACCACAGCTTGTCGTCGATCTTGCTCCACCGATTTAAGCAATGTCGACATCTTGTGTAAGCCGGCACACACGCGCACATAGTACGCGTTCGAACAAGTCAGTTCGACTCCGTTCTTCCTGACAATTAGACTCTATTCGATTGCTTGTTCTTTCTTGCACACCCCTCTCACTCTTTGAAGGAAATTCATTGTATACTGTGGTGTTATTACAAGTGGTTATCTTATACGTACGTTTGTGGTATCTCTTGTACATACCTAGTTAGTAGATACGAGAAAAAACCACCGCTTCTTCGCTTCGTTTTGAGAGGTAAAAAAAGAAAGGGCCGATTCGCGCTAAAAACAGGATGCGATGAGGCTCAAGCGCGTGACCTCGAGCTCGTGACATCGAAGGGCCCGCGCCCTGGACACCGTACGTGTGTGCCTTCTGACACCAATCCCCCCCGTGCAATCGCCGTGTTACGTTATGTCATGTTATGTATGTTATCGAGCGTCCTCCTTCCTTTGTTTTCCGTCATGTTTCCCTGATTCCTGATTCCTGATTCCTGCTTCGACATGATCAGTCACAACTCACGACCCGAACTCGAGCTTGAGCTCGAACCACTTACGTCATACATAAATGCTACCAGACACCCCAGCGGCGGAGGATATCCGACCCGAATCGATCAACGAACCTCCCTAGGCTCGAGTGTCATCGCAAAAGGGTGTTGATCGTAATCATGATCATTAATCAATCATTAATCATTACGCACCCCCACCCGCCCTTCCCTCCTCGCTCAACCGAGCCGCCGGGGTGTTGTGCGGCACTATACCAATACCCATGCCACGCAAACTCGAAGAGTCGTCGCAAGGGGTGCTATAATCGTAATCATGATCATTGATCAATCATTAATCATTACCCATCAATTACTACCCATTACTGTACCCACCCGCCCTTCCCTCCTCGCTAAACCGAGGCTTTGGCTTGTACGGCATCATACCTGTCTCTGCTACGCAGCCCCCCCGATCAGCCTTCTATCCATAATACACCGTGTCCGTGTATTTCGAAGGCCACAGAGAAGCACGGGCGCTCGCACTCGCCACACTTGGCGTGTGTTGTGCCCCCTGCGCGCTGTGCTGCCTTTTCTTCTCGCGGTGCGCACGCGGGGGCGCGCGGGCGCCGTGGCTACGTGAATAGGATTGTTGATCGACGGTCGACGAACGCTCGACGATGTAGACATCTCTGCATCGAAAAAAGATGGGAAAAGGGAAGGAAATGAATGGAGTGTGTGTGCTTTGGCTCCCACACCCATACCCACACCCACGACGCTCAGCACAGCACGACCACACGACATACGACGCGGTGCGCCAGCGCCCATCTGGTGGCTGAGCGCCGAGTCTCTCTGCGCCTGTGTGGTTCTCGTAGAGTAGTAGTACCGTTGTGTTGCTACGCCAAGTTTAGTGTTCAATACGATACTTCCAGCGTTCCAACGCAAATCATCAGCACAAATCAGAGAGTCGATGGATCTCACAGATATATTTACGTTGTGTTACACTTACTTTGACACGCCGATTCGGATTTACCACAGCAGACGAAGTGCGTTTCGGGGTGCCCCCTTCAGAGATCAAGTATAGCCTCACACACACACTTACTCTGTGTTCGGTTCGGCGGGAAAAGATATCCACAGCAGTATAGCCGAAACCGCGCTCTGGGTTCGCATCGTCATCGATCATCGATCATCATCATTATCATGATATTGTGTGGATGCATGCATGTATGGTAGATCAATACTCTCTTTTCTCAGCTAAAAACAAGAACGAGAGATTGTTCTTCGCGATCTTTCCACCACCCGGGCGGGCGCTCGTAATCAATTATGCATCTCCGCGCGCGCGCCTTCGTGTTTTCTTTCTTTCAATCAGAACTGGGCAATTTAAGCATTTAACCACGGCACGGCTCAAGGGATCACAGCAGCACACCGCGATATCTCCCATCAGATTCACCGATATCGCATCAATCAATCAAAACAAAGCAAACAGAGCAGAAGGTGTCGCATGTTACGTTGACTGTTTTTGTTTTTAACATTGATTTCAAATTCCACAACCATAACCATAATCGTGCGCTGTGGGTCGTAGAAGAACGTGGTGACAACAACTCCAACGATAAGAATAAGAATATGCTCTGCTCCCGATGATGAGCGATGCCGATGAACCGGGGGGGTGTCCGTCGAACCCGACTAATCGGCGCCCATAAGTGCGTGTGTGTGCGTGTGTGGGGGCAGATTATCGAGAGAATACCGGAACTTAGAGCTTTGCAGGGTTCTTCCACACCGGCGCGCGTTTCTGTACAATTTTTGAAAAAAAAAATTGTATTCGCAGATCATGTGAGTGAGTCGCGCGATGATCAGATATTCCGAATACGAGAAGAAAAAAAAAACACTGACCTCGGTGAAAGCTCTCAGGCCCTCCTGTGAGGATCGTGTCAGCCCGAGGAGGGATCAATCTCCGACTGCGCGAGGACACCGCGCTGCGGCTTGCGGCTTACCTTGATGTTCCCGCCCTTGTACACGCGCGTACTCACGGGACTGGCGGCGTGCGCCAAATGCGTCTGATGGTAGTCAAGCCGCTGGGAGAGCAGCAGCCCCTCCTTGGTCGATTGCACTGCATCGGGAGAGTTGGCGGTGATCTCTCGTGCGATGGCGAGAGCCGTTGATAATACTTCTGATGGTGGAACCACGCGATTGACGCTAGGAGATTTGTGAGATGTCATCAGGAGATTGTAGGATGTAATAATAATAACCCGGAGTTTCGCTCCTCGGAATACCTCCCACAAAAAGAAAGGAAGATGGATAGATATCGATGAGGGACTTACAATCCGAACCGTGTTTGAGCTTCAGCAGCATCGACTGTTCTTCCCAAAAGAAGCATCTCCGATGCCAACTATGGATGTAACGCCGAGCGAAAGCGAATGACGTGAGTCTCGGAATCAAAGTGGAAAACAAAAAAAAAAATGAAAACAAGCACAACCAGCCAACGAGCCAACGAACCGACAGCGGGCGGTGATGAAAATGTACGTACCTGATGCCCCGCAATCTGTGCTAATCGTGGAATGCCTGTGGGACAGAGCGCGTGTCATGAAACCAGGGGGGAGAATGTACAACGTGACGTACCGCCCTGGATCGCCACGACCCCCCGCTTTACTTCCGGAAGGGCGAATTTAGCCCCAGTGCCTGCGATGACGATGTCGCAATTGAGCACGATCTCTGTGCCGCCGCCGTAGGCGCCACCAGACACCGCAGCGATCACGGGCTTGATCGATTGGCGGCGCGACATCGAGCCGAACCCGTAGACGTCGCCGGCGATCTTTTGTTGTTCGTCCGTCTTGTTTTGTTGTTGCGAGTTGTTCCATCTGCGTTGAGCGTCTAGCTGTGGCCAACTAGGTTGGGGAGTGGATTACGAACGCTTTGAGGTCTGCACCCGCACAGAACAGCCTTCCTGCCCCGGTTATGACTACCACCCTGTAACGCATCGGAATTTTTGGGTACGTGAAAGAGCGAAGATCCCCCACCATAGTCGAGGTTCGTGCTCGAACCAGTCGAGAACCCTCCCGAGGTCCTCCGCCATCGTTGGAGTCATGGCATTGAGAGATCGAGGTCGGTTGAGGGTGAGGAGCAGCACATGGTCTGCGGGAAAGTCGACCTTGAGCTCGCTGGAATGAGCCGGCGCCTGCAAGGCTGCTGGTGCATGCATGGGTCGTTTTTGTGTGTGACGAAAAAGTGCGGGGAAAGTTCTCTCGCAAGCAAAGAACCCCGGGAACAAGATCTGCCGGTCCGGTTTACTAAACTACATAAACTACAGAGGGTGGGACCGCGGGAGTGGCATAGCTCACGGGGCTGGAACAAAAGTACATAACGACTGGTAACAAGCCAAGGCCGGGACTTGCAAAGGCTAATCGGGCAACTCAGGATAAACAACAAGAAATTGCAGATCGATGTTGTCATGATCAAAATATAGTACAAGCAAGATGATGAACTTCTCCTCCGGCCGGATTGATTGATTTGCGTACACACTTCCCCCCTTCTCCCCCCTCCCCGTCAAAAGATATTCCAACTTGTGAGACTAGCGGCGGTGTGAGTAAAGTAGAGATGGCGGCACATAACGTGGAGGGGGTGTTTATAATAGCGGGAATCGAGAGCGATACAATTGGGACGACGATAACTGGGGTATTGATGCGCTGAAAAGATGAACACTGGGGGGGGACGCGCTCGAATAAGCCGTCTGTGCGCCACGGAACGAGGCAAAAGAGACATACTGCATGTGGTGCGGTTACCTGAAGGGGCAGGTGGGGGCGTGGCTACCGCGCCAGCCGCAGTGGCAGCACTGGGGGGAGCTGTGATCGACACACGAGATCGCGTCGCTCTCTTCACGTCTCATGGTGGTCGCCGCGGCGGACGATGAGGAGGCGTGCTTGGCACACACGGGAGCGTCGACGATGAAGGCAACAGTGGTCGCGGAGAACATGGTGGTAGAGTGCTAGAATATGTCGACGAGGACTGGGTGTGGTTGGGTGGGGTTGGAGGACTCTGAAGCGAAAACCGAGGTCCTTTTAACGGATGGCGGCAACCATTCGACTCGGCATCAGGGCAGGCAAGTCCGTAGGAAGGGGATATGTGGCGTCGCGTGCTGCCGTTGACATGACAAACACAAAAATGGGTTCGAGAAAACAACAAAAAAAAAAAGAATTATGTATATCTCCCAAAATGGGAACCAGTTGAACCGAACTCGTTCGGGTAAAGCATCCCCACAAACCTAGAAGAAACCTAACCGCATTTGGACTGTCCACCATGATCCCGGTGGTCCGGACCCGCAATTGGGTCACAATGGGATCGCCAGAGTCAAATCTGGGAGGCACCTGATGGATTATTCGTCCACGCGCCTTGCAAATATTCCAGGCGCGCGCACAGTCCACACACGGCGTCTTCCGGACTCCAAGTCCCTACACTTGCTCTGCTCTCCGACCTCTCCGGGCAAGCACAGCATAAAGTCATCTCCCTGAGACATCCAACGACAGAAACATCACATCAAAAGTCCTATACTTATCCATCTCGTAACAAGCCAAAATTAAACCCGACATGTGGTTTCTACACACACCCACTAGTCTCTGTTCGTATCAAGATCCCTCATCTTCCTCTTCGGCACATCCTTGTACCATTCGGGAACTTCGTGCGCTCGGGGCACGGCTTTCTTCCGCAGCTCCTTGATAGCCCTCTCCTCCATCTCCTGTTCCTCCCTCCTCTTCTCCTCCATCACACGCTGCAATTCCCGTTCTTTCTCCCTGAGATGTTCTTCAAATTTCTCTCGTTCCCGCGCCCGCTCGTCAGTGCTCAGTTCAAACGGCAGGGGAACAGTTGGTGCCATGGTCCTCTTGCGAAGACCAAGCCTCGCTTCTTCAGCAGCGTGTATCGTCTTGAAATCAGGCACCTGATGACGGTTTCGCGTCCTTCGCTTGCGCGAGGCGAGTAATTTCTCGTTCTCGAATTCGGCCTTACGGGCTTCTATCCGCGCGTCTATCTGGAACTTGTATCCGACGGGCTTGGTCGTGTTTGCGGGCTCAACCTAACGTCAACAAGGACATGGTGAATCATCAGTCTGAAATGACATCACGCCATACGGAAGACCTTGGCCACTCTCACATGGCATGACAAAGGAAGGAAAGGAACTGCCACTCACGCGCTCGTGACTTGAAGGCATGCCCATGCTCCTCGAAGACCCTGCTTCCCCTTCGCTTTGCACGGAAGTCCCCGATGTCGCGAGGCTATTCGACCGTGAAAAGCGCGGATTGCTAAGACCAGAACTAGAACATGTAGTGTCACTTCTGGACAGGGTCGCAGCTTCATCTTCTCGACTCGACTTCTCAAGAATCGACTTTTGAATCGTAGATTTCTGACGCAGCGATGTGTTCTCCTTATGCAAGTCCCTAGTTTGCAGTATTGTTGTTCTTCGTGTCCTTCGTGAGCCAGAGCCAGATCCAGAGTTTGAGCTTTTCCCCGGAACACCAGACCCAGCTGACCGAAGCGCACGAGTAATAATCACCGAAGCGTCATCAGAAGAAATAGCATCACTTCTTCCTTTCTTCGTTGCCGGCTGTGGAGATGATGGTTCAGATGCCGGTCTTTTTGTTGACTGCCGCATAGACAAGCCACCTGGAACCACTGCCGGTGGGTTGGGGTGGGAATCGGCTGCCTTGGAAGGGGAGACTTGTGACAGCGTCAAGGGGTCTTTGCGTCCGTCACCTGTTTGATAGTCGTTTTCTGCAATGGAACGACGTCTCTGGGTCAATGATTCAGGGTCGCGCTTCGACAGTACAGCAGGATCTGAAGCGTGTTTTGTGACAGGTCTACGAACAATGGAAGGCCCCCCGCAGGGTCAACAACTGCCTTTGTCCCATAGCTAAAAGAAAGTCACTCACCTGGTCGAAGTTTGACTATATATTACCAAATTCTCCCCGATGCCGCCAGGCGCGGTAGAACAGATACTCAGGCCGAGACTCTCTGAGTGCAGTGAAAAGTCCGCGTTGTCCGACAAGACGCGGTTTTGGGGTTCGGGAGGCAGAGGGACTTCTTTGTGGATGGCCGGGACCGACACAACGTGCGCGATCCCTGATGATGCGGCTTTCCTACTTCGTGTCTTGACAATTCCTCCCGAGATCACAGCCTATAGCACGTCAAAATGAGTAAACAATGACTAAGTAATTATGTATCAAGATGAAAAACAACCTTTGTGCGAAGCCCTTCGGTTTTCATGGCCGGCCATTCTTGCCTGCTGCTTGGTGCTGTTGACCGATTCTGATGTGACGATCCGGAAATGTTCGTGGATGCTGGAGAATCAGGTGAGCTAGGGGTTTCATTATCAAATTCTGCCCGAAGAACTTCAAATCTGGAAATCGCCGAGGACTTGATTTCTGCGGAAGTTTCAGTGTTCTGCGAAGTGAGTTTAAGGTTAGGCCTCATTTTGTCCTTAGGTAGTGCAGAACGTGTTACTTGAGCTTGTTTCGGGGCTTGTAATGTTGGCTTTAATGGCGCTTTAGACCCAGAGCATGCGGAAAAGGGTTTTGGAGAGTGACGATTATGACCTGCTTCAGAGTGAGACTGAGCGAGTTCCTCCAGTGTAAGCGGTCCGAAGTTGGACCGGTCTGATCCAGGTGTTGCTGAGTTCATCTCGTCATCATTCGTGTCTCGGAGGAAGCTCAGGTCGTCTTCATCAAGTAAACGGTCGTTGCCCGATAAGGCATTCGGTATTTGGAAGGAGAAAGAAATGTCGGACGTGTCTGGGAGGTGTCTCAGGCTAATTTCATCCCCATAATTGGATCGTCGCGGTGGCATAGCAAAACAAGTTCACGTCGGTGGGCCCAGAGTCTTTCACGTTTCTACTATAACTTATATTGAGGAAACAATCCAGTCAGAGCAGCGTAAGACAGACTTTTCAAGAGATTTATCGTCCGTTCACAAAGGAGAGGTTGAAGTTGAAGCGATGCTGTGAGCAAGGGTGACCTCCGGCGCGTCAATGTTGAACATGAAATCACATGACCGCAACATCGCGTATACAGCGCCAAATAACGCCACTACTTCACCCATACATGTAAATAATTTGTCGTCGCTTGAATGAGAGAGGACCATGAGCCGGCGGACTTATACGTCCACAAGCCTGGTCTAGGGGTGTCTACGCGTATACCAGAAATCTGGCTTACCGCTGACGTCTTCCAACAGCATGAATAGTTCGTAAACGCCGCGTCAGTGGGATTTCCTCGTTCGAGAAGTCATTTCAAGCGAATTGAACGGCCTCTACACAGTACCTTCTTTTCCTGTCTTTGGTCACAGCTGTCCGGAAGAACCAATATATCTCAGAAGCTTCACTGTCAACCGTTGAGTACGTCGAAACCATTTGCAATATCCTTAATGTTGTATTTTACAACCCTAATGTCCATGCATCCACTCAAAATGCGCAACGCGCCTTCCTGCCTTGTTTCTTCTCGATCGAATAGTTACAAGATTCCGTGATTTCTTACGCCTCCCCAACGAAGAACGTTGCTCGTCTTTTGTTTCGAGGTATACCGCTGTACACGTCAAGCCCAAAACAGGGTAGGCACCCCATGCGCCCCCCGTATCTTTCGGACCAAAAAACGGTCTTCTTTCGTGAACGCCGTGCCTTCCTGCACGTCTTTAATGACCCAGCTTCTTTTTTAATGGAAGTCAGCGACTGTGTCTGTGGACTGATAACACCTCCGGCAAATTTTTACGGTACGCTACGCGAACTAGGCGCGTCTGGATTTTGTTTCCCGCTCACGCGGAGCGGTAATGTGGACACCCCTCTTTTTGCAAACATTGTATCGGCGTTTCCTAGATAGAAGCCGAGTTTTCTGTAAGAGCTCCACATATATCAACGTGCCATATTCCCCTCGGCTGACTGCTTCTCTTTTCTTCTTCACTTATCCGACAGTCTAGACCGAACTGGAACATAATTTTTGGGGTACACCAGACCACGACCTCAAAAAATCACTGGAAAATTTGACGCTCATCCGTCAAGTAGATAATGACCGTAAAATCAGACAACACTGGCAGCGGACTATGCTCCCTTGACAGCGAGACATCGCATCACCACTTTTGTTTAGCAAAGTGAAGATCCACACAACGTGGGCCCGCTTCTTTTGCTCCAGATCTCAAGACACCGTCGCCTTCTACATCAAAAAGGACCTGGATACAAGAAATACAAGGAAGACGCTGCAGCTTCTACCCGTCACGACCCCCGTTCTTGAATTCTCGTATCGACCCCTTGGGAAGCTGGTCAAGGCCGCTTTTCTTTTTAGTTGAAACCCCTTTTTTCCTGACCCCGTGGGCCGTGAAAAAAAAGGGGGATATCACCATGTGAGAAGAGAGCTGGGAATGAGTGTTTTAGTCCGCATGGCAATAACCAAGAGAACCCCAATTCTACTTGTATCCGCATTGATCACAGTCAAAGACATAAAGGGAAGGTGACTTGCTTGTTACCCCATTCTTTTGACCGCTCGGCAAGATAGACAGTGATATTCTTGTAAGCAAGATATTTGGTAAGGCTCAAACATAATACATTTTTATGTCATGCAAAGTTCGATTGTCACAAAAAATGAGAAGAAATCTCAGCTCCGGAGGATGGAATTATTTTACTACATGGTGTCTGCATCCTGCTCGTTCTGACACCACGGTGATTATACAATCCGCAGGGGATGCTGGTCCTTCTGGCTCACTATCACTTCAACACCAGTCATACCAGAATCCTGGTCAGCTTCGCGCCCCAGTTCGTGACGCAATTTGAGAGCAAGGTCCGGAAGATAGCCGCGTTCCGTATTATCATGCCCACCTGTTGACAGAGTTGCCGGAACGAGGTCCAAATAGCCAGAAATCAAATGAAAAATTGCACTTACAGAGAATTACGTGTGTGCCTGCTGCTACGGCGGCCAATATCTCATGCTGAAAAGTCCATGGATTGGAGTGAGTTTTGGGGTGCAAGGGTGAATAATGAAAGGCCGTACGTGTGACATCTCTCCCGTGAAATACACGTCAGCTTCCTTGCCCGTCAACATGGAGCCACCAGATCCAGCGCAAATGGCGACGGTACGTATAAGGGCTGACTGGGCATTCAGGGAACTAGCATACCCGACTTGAACTGCCCAAAATTAAAACATCTCATTAGCGACGATGAAACGAACCCCGGCTCTGACTTAGCCGAGGGTGCTTACTTTGGGAAAGTTTAAGGCGTTTCTTTATCCTATTCTCTAGAACGCTCATAGTGATCGCCGAATCAAAAGTGACAAGCCGGCCTTCACCCCCTTCAACCATGCCATCTGGGCTTACCTTATCGCCCAAAAGGGATAAGATTGAACCATTCTCTTTCCCGTGTAGGACACCATCAGCGAGCCAGTCGTTTATACCGCCCCGAACCGAGTCAAGTGCCGTATGAGGGCTGTATATCGAGATTCCATGTGCTGCACATTGAAGCAGTGACGATTGTAGCGGTGTCTTCAGCGTGAGAGTCTTGAGACCTCTGAATATAGGGGGGTGGTACGATACAATAACAGAGGCATCACTGGCGATGGCTTCATCGAGAACTGCGGTAGTAAGGCTAAGGATTCATGAATTTTCTATCAGATTGTGCACGGTGATAAATTGGCACACTCGATCGTTAGCAGAACACGTTTTTTTGTAGAATTTGGCACTGGGGACTCTGTAGATAGATACTCCGTCAAATTCGTTAGTGGAGTTCACGAAAGACGCGTCAACGGGCCTAGCAATAAGCCAACCTAAATGGGTGCAATGGTATTAGAGGTGTGCGCGATCCTAATCATGCTCCCTGACATTGTCCCAACTCTCGGCGAGGCGAAGAGGAGCTATGCGCTCCATCGCTCGGCAGACAGCTTTCAGGATGGAATTTGACATGTGATGATTAACGGAAGAGTCCAGTGTGAAATTTCAAAGATCCCAGTGGTCAACGAAAAGAAGTTTTGATGGCAGCTCATTTTGTAACACGTTTTGCCTAAAATGGAAAACGTCGGAATTGCACTCGACGAACCAGTTGGACTGACTACCTAGACCAAACTGCGTTACTATCCTGTGACCCGTTATGCAGAGCGGACAAGGCTCTGATACTACCAGTCATTTCCATAGCGGGAACCCAAACCGCCATACATCTGCAAAACTTTCAAATCACATACCACGAACCTTCCATGTCACTGTCTCTCCTGAGATCTCTCTAAAGTCACCTAGATTCAATGTGTTCCCATGATCTTTTCTGACGCGTTCCCTTTCGGTCTGGCTGCCGAAATACAACAATTGCTCATTTGTCTAATTGGCCAATTGTACTTGTACGATTGGGTTTGATGTCTTTAAGTTATGCTGATGGCTATGATTAGGACTTTGGTCTCATCCATGATCCGTCAGGTTCCCTGAAGACCGGAGGGGCGCTCCTATGTTCGCTCAACCATAATCTGCATGTGGTAAAGCCAGGCTTTGAAACACGTGTATCATGACTTGAAACAAAAACAGAATCGAGTGATGTACCTTAACGCTGGCACATTCTTTCCTGTGTGCTTTCGGACATGAAAATGTATTGCTTCCAAATGTTACCTCGTACCGTTCCTACACAAAGCGAAGAACATGCTCGCTAATTTTGCACGTACCAATCTACGATCTTCCGTGTACATCGTCCAGGAAATGATATAGTCCAATCTCGTTACGTTCGAGATCTTGAAACATTCATCTGACTCTCTAGTTGCGAAGTTCTACTTTCCTGACAGTGCGAGCATGGCGGTCTATGCTGTAATATCAATCTGTTGGTAATCCATTTACGCAGTACCCGGCTCATGAAAACTTTGAGATGACCTCTACACGTCTTCTCACATGTTGTGTCAGAATCCAAGGCTGGCTGCAATACATTCGAACAAGCTCATGTCAATCTTGCTTTTGTGTCCCTGACTGGATATCCTACATTCTAGGCGAAATCTGTACTAACGGGTCAGATCCTCTACGTGAAATGCCCCGACAGTACCTAACCGCTGTTAGTGAAGTATGACATCTTTGGGCCTCTATCTCACAAGATGATATCATCTACTGGTATGGTGAGAAGAAGTCATCATCTAAGTTGTGATGCGAGGTTTGTAAGAGACATCATTCGCCAAGGAGGGAAGCAATCTTACCAGTTGATCATTCGTGTTGTACCACTTAACTACATATCAGTTACTAGTCGTTCGAGATACTGCGTTCTAACAGCGCACCAACAATACCCGTGGCGAGCAAGAACATAGGAATCACTGGAAAGTGCCATAGTATCTACCACGCATAGTTTATTTGACTCTTTCCTGTATTTACTTCTGATTTCTCGGCGCGTGACACGCCAAAACAACTGTGATGAGCCGGCTCAAAATAGTTTTAGCTCATTCTAGGGATCCTTCAGGGCATAATCCCAGAGGATTACACGGTCGCGAAGACTTAGTCATTCTCTCGCATTCCCCAGAACGAGCAAAGTAAATATCAAACTTCCAGAACACGAAGCTGCTGTTGCAATGGTGATGGCTTCATACTGCTCTTTCCTTTAGGCGTTACATTTCTTGCGGTGGCGTCCTCTGCTTGAAAGAATGAATGGACAGTTTCAGCCTCTCGAGTCATCACGGTTTTAAGAATAGGAATAGGAAGACAGATCCAACGATTCGGAAGCCACGTCCTTTACCTTCTCTGATTGCATGATGAATATTCCATACGACTTTCTTACTTAGTTCCACCGGTGTCTAGTCAAGTAGCACACCCACGATCATAACGGTCGTTCAGGGAATGGGAGAGACTTATACCTCTGCAATTCACCGCACAGTCGCCTGCCTCTCGTCACGATTGTCTTTTGTGACAGCCTTCTCCATCAACAAAAAGAGAACGCCACTGATGAGTTGGTTACACCTTTTTCTTCGCATCAGAGACTCGCTAGGGTTGCAGATAAAAATATTTTGACAGGCTCAGTTCAGAACCAATGGAAAAAGATAAGAAGTAGAAACCCAACAACCTATTTGAGTCGGGAAAAATGAATATACGTAGGCTTATAGTCGACTTTGAACGATTATCTATGATGGCTGTTGAGCTAGTCGTAACAAAGGTGTCATCCTTGCGTTCCATGGATCCGAGCATTTAAAAATAATCAAAGGGAGCGACTTCTATAATACTTATTGGAGAGTAGGAGTACGAAACGATTCGACTGCACGGTTACACCGATACAGGCTTCAAGGTTTTCCCTTCGAGTTTGTTTTCTGAGGGCGTAAAGACATCGAGCTCGCGATGCATCCTTGAAACGTGGCATCTGAAGTAACTTGTATCTCCAAAAATTACAACCTTGAAGCACATCTGTCGGCTTGTAACCTCAATCAATGTGGTGGCAGTTGTTGCTAATGTGTTTTCAAAAACATACCAAAGTGACTCACCACTGTTTTTTCTTTGTTTCCGGGACTTTAGAAACTTAGCATTTAGCCCAGAGCCCTGGTTTGATACATTTGCAACTGGAAAGGAGAACCACAACTTAGTGATGCGATCAATGGTTTTGTGGACCTTCCAAATGAAGAAAGGTTTTTTGAAACTCAGTTCGATGCACATCGGACCTGAGCTTGGATTACCAAGGAGTCGTATGTTTAGTGCAGCCTGAGCCTTCATGATGCGGCTCCTCTTTCTGATACTAAGCATCGTACTATGCATGGCGGACGACGAGATGCCATGTACAATTCATCACGAGGGAAAGTACTATGACCTCAACCCACTCAAATCAAAGTAAAGGAGACATTTACTCGGGCAAGCACCTTATTCACGAGATTATGTCTAGTCAAGATTACGAGATCAGGACATCGGGTGACCACTCGCTAACTATAAATGCTTGCAGGCGACCTTTGAAAGAATCGTTTGGCTTGAAGGATATTGATGACTCTACCGTCGCTGGGTTTGTGAGATTGGACCACGGCGACTTTTCCATTGGGTGAGTAGTTCTTTGGATAGTGTGTAGCGTAAAGCTAAAGAAAACCTATAGAGCTGTTAATACAACTTTATCAATGTATGATTCGAACGTGCGCATGACGCTCACAGGTGGTTCACGCTGCAAACTTAAATCTGGGGACACTGAGTTGCGTGCGTCGACTATTATCGATTTTGTGTGCGACAACTCTGCTTTTGGCACCGGTGAACCACGACTTGTGGCTTATTTCCCGCCTGGTCACGACGAGGAGGCGTGTGGTTATTTCTTACAGTGGAAGACACATGTAAGGCTTCTCTGAATTTGTGGTCCGTGATTCCGCAGCTTTTTTGACCTTTGTCTTTACAGGTTGCGTGCCCGACCAATGAACCGAGCGGAGCATGGGGTTTTCTCGCGTCTCTTATCTTCATGTGCGTCGCTCCTTTCTCATATGACTCCTTCTCTCATCGAGTTTCCAGACTCATTAGCCTTGTTCTCCTTTACCTTATCGCTGGGACCCTATACAATCGTTACGTTCTACGCCTCCAAGGTTTCGACCAAATCCCTCGCTTTTCAATTGAGAGCATGCACTACCATGCCTCCGAGGCTGTTGACTGGTTGAAAGATCTGATCGGGATAGGTCCGAAACAGTACAACTATCGTATGCCGGAAGAGGGTTCAAGCATACAGTTTTCCAGAGGAACTGTACCTCGTTCCGCTCAAGGAACAAGTCTTAATCCCGTTAGCCATCATGCACAAGCGTCGAGTCCAGAAAATGCTGGTATTGGTCCAAGTTCAGGGGGTGGTGCATTTGTCCGTCCCCATGTCTCCCGCATCACATTTGTATCCGGAAATGAACCAGACATCAACCCTGTCTCGCAAGTGCAAGCATCTGCCGCTACATCCACAGTCCCTGCGCCGCCCACCGACATACCGCAGTTTCAAACGCCACCTCACTCGCAATCGCAATATCAACCTCAACCTCAACAGGCACGATCAACGCCGCCTGCTGCACCCTCTGCAAATCCTGAACCGGTACCAGCGAAGGAGAGACGCCCTCCGCAACCATTCGACCTTGGCAACGATGATGATGGCGAGGTGAATTCGGATAATACAACAACAAGCGCGGTCATTCGGCCGAGGGAGGCTGGTGCTGCTGCCCAAGAGCGGGGACGGAATTTGAGGACCGATGGGGTGATAAGACTGTAGAAGAACTAGTTGACTATGTCCATCCAACTTGTAATATCCTTTTTTGCACGATTCAGGGTTTGATGCCTTGTAACATTTTCTTGGTTATGCTCGCGATCCGTGCGCGAGTTACTTCTCCTTCGGTATTATTTCATATATCACTACATTTTCGACAACCGTTGCCTTGCTTTATGCGGGTTCATAGCCCTTGGGATTAGCCGAAATGTGACACCTCATAAATTATGTTATGAGTGATAAAAGCTAAATCGTACAACGGTGTGGCTGTTTCGGAAACCTCTTGAAGTTGGTACACTGTCATACATTCTGACAATGGTACTTGCCCCTGTCTATCCCATTCACTGCCGTTGGACCTCATCTACAATCACACCTTTTCTTGTTAGAACTATGGTATACACGTAAGTACGCGACCTCAGTCTCTGTATACTCAACTCAGGTAAGCCTACCTATAGTATACACGTAAGTACGCGACTATGGTAGGACTGTGAGTATGGTGTTTATCGTTCATAGGTATGTCTACTCACCCTCAGTCTTAGCTACACTCCATTAAGGTGATCGTTTCGTATGTCCGTATGTATATTTATAAAGTTTGTGTTAGGGTGAATGTAAGTAGCAATGAAGTCGACCCTTGGTCTCAAGCCTAGCCCGCTTCCATTGGATCCCATTGGAGTCCCCAACACTCCACCGTAAGTGGCGTAGGTAACAGCTCCTCCTCGTGGGGAATCATTACGAAGTCGGGAAAATCATCTAATCCCAACGGCCATGTATCAAGACAGTTTTCACGATCAGAGTCAGTGAATCCAGCTAGTAAGATAGGGACGGTCCAACCAAGCGAAGTCTGATATTTCTTGTTACCTTCGGGTCATGAATTACTCGGATTGCCGCATTCCAGAGGACATCAGTAAAATGGCAGCATTGGCACTTGATACAAGGGAAAATAATTGATAGTACCCATATTCCGGACCCCAGTCTACTATTTGAGGCAAAAACATTGCTACTGAATTATAACGATTGTATGAAAATCGTAATCCGAGGTTGTAAGATAAGACAGACATTGCATTCCTGACACAATGATCAGACCTACTGAGTTTCGATACTGAAGTCGAATTCTTACGGAATATACAAAACTGATTTTGACACGTTCATATCTTTCAAAGATCGCATCCGAATGGTTTCCGTGTTTTACCAGGCAAGACCTGCCAGTTCAAAGAGGAAGTCTGTTATTGATTCTCATGGACATATCTAATGTGTACGGTGTTGTCGTATGTGGTCTTGTCAGTAGTTACTTCTGCGAAACAAAATTAACAAGAATTAAATCAAAGGGGTAGTTTATGCTTGAGTATTACATTGAAATCACTCTTTGCATCCTCCTTGATGATATCTGCAGCCTGTTTCATTCGGAACTGAGGGGGAAAACACAGTTTACAAGTAAGAACTACGCTACCTTTTCAGAGATAGCATAAAGAGTGCCTTGAAGATGGGCAGAGATGAGAACAGGTATGATAGAAGCGTCAACCTCATAGTAGATTAGTCAGTTCTAATCGATTTCAAAGAGAAGATATTTACCACACGAAGGTTCTTCGTCCCATACACCTTTAATCTCGGATTAACAACCCCTTCATCCTTCTGAGGTAACATGCTCGATGTCCCAACGGGATGGTATGTGCTATCGAGAGTATCTTTCATGTATTTAGTGATCTCTTCATCAGTCTGAAACCGTGTCCCAGGATTGACCTCATCCAAAATGTGGTACTTTAGGGGCGCTGTGCTGTAGATCTTCCTAACAAGCTTGTACGCATTCACGAGGATCATAACGTCTACCGGACTATCCAGGTAATTGAGGTCAATCTCAGGTGAGGCATTTGGGTCATTGGATATGATGTGCACTGATCCACGGCTGAAAGGATGGAGAAGAATCATTGTAGTTGACATATAGTCAATGCCAGCTTTTGGTTCTTTCAACGTTCCCGGGAGGAATCGATCAAATCCGGTAATTCTATTGAGTAGTGTAAGATTGGGACGGGCATTTGAAAAAAGAAAAAAAAAACTCCCTGAAGAAAAGGGACCTTGTCATTGAGTGCCCACTGTTTCTGGATTTTGGAGGTAACCGTTGTCTTCTCCTTGTCAATAAGGCTTGCAATTGACCCATCTTTGTCAAAGTCCTTGAGAGGGAGGGCAGCAAAGGCTGATGGTATACTGCTCAGCATTCCACCTCCAGTTGCCTTGCTACAGACAACTAAGATATCAATTTAACAAGAGACGGAAACACTGTTCCTCACAAGATTTCTTCCTGCTGCAAAGCAAATTGCGGATCATGCATCTTTGCCCATGTCTCATGTCCGGGTGTGAGCTCTGCAGTCAAGGCAGCCGTAACATGTTCCTGAATGAAAGTCTCATTCACAAGGAGATTCTTTGGTAATGTGAGCTTACCTCTGCAAATCACGTTAGTATTGAAAAAAAAAAAAAACAGATGAATAGACGCAACGAAGATTCTTGCCAACTCCAGGCAAACTAATGACTAACTTGATCCCGAACTTTTCCAATATGCTGGGATCTCCAATACCTTGAGATAACATTGGATGAGTAAACAAAATCTGAGTGCGGATGATTAACCTGACAACTCCAAGAGCTGAGGTGTCTTGTAGCTACCGCAGCACAAGATAACCTCTTTAGTCGCGTACAGAGTCTCTTGGACACCGTCTTTGACATATTCAACTCCGTCGGCCACAATTTCATCCTCGCCAGAGGTGAGGATTTTGGTAACAAGAGCTCCAGTTATCACTTTCAAGTTCGAACGCGACTGGTTGGGTTCATAATATGCCTAAACCCATCCATTAGCTCTAGCATGCGAATACTGAGTTTCGCATACACTTGCTGCTGAGCTTCTGATAGATTTATCATCATAAGAACGAGTTGAGATCCAGACCCCAGTGTTGTCACCGTCGCTCTGGGTAGAACAATTCAGCGTCAAAATTTGAAAATAAGGAATCAAGGGGAAATAGTCACTGCATCAGTATTAGTTTGCACACCGAGTGATTTGACAGTTTCAATCCAGGGCAAAGCAACGCCATCAAGATAGTGGGGAACTGATATCTGTAACGGTCCAGACGTTCCATGATATTCCTTCTTGAATTTCATCCCATACTTGGTTGTATCTTCTTCCATACAATTCAATGTCTCTGACTGCAAGTAAAGTTAACACAATGAGACCATGGAATTCATTTTCACTCGCTTTTCTGAAGTATGGGACGAGATTGTTCCAGTTCCAAGCGGTGGCGCCGAGATCCTGCAACGCTTTTGAACAAGTCAGCCGCTGGCAGTGCATGAGATCATTCGTGCATACAGTCATATTCAACAGATGTAGCCCTTCTCAAAAAAGTCAAATGTCTCTTTAGAGGCTGGTGCTATTCATACTTACCGGCTGTATTCCATGAAGTTCGACTGAGATGTATGTGAACAAAGATGAACTTCAAGGTGTTAGACAACATGCCAGGGTTGAGCCTCCAATCCCTTTCCCCCTGGCAAAAATTATCAATTTGACGAGCTATTCTGGAATCTCATGAATCTACCATTACCTCGGCAGAAAGACAGAGCGACCACCTAGATTGATCTGAGGAGAACTGAAGAACATCCAATCCTTCACAGGATCCCCAAGGTTGTAAACAAGATTTCCTGATCACAGGCATTAAAAACCATTCTGCAAGGTAACCTGAAATAATTCACCTGGGATATCGATATTCTTGTCATGAAAGGGACCAGAACCGGCCTCTAAGACTGTGACATTGATATCTGGGTTTTCGGATAATCTTGCTGCTAGAACGCTTCCACAAAGGCCAGCGCCTACGATCACATAGTCAGGGGAGTCCATGGAAAGTATGGGGTCGTTAACAAGTGTTGATGTGAGTCATGAGGTCCTTCGCTTTCTCCTTCTAAAACTCTTTCGATATGTTACGTGATTGTGTAGGTGCACGCCGATGGTTCCCGAAAATCAGTTTTCACCCTGAAAGATAGCTGATAGCGCATAGGTGACCCTGCAGCTGTGTGATCATTCCCTCAAAATGGACTTCTTCCGGAAATTTCGGTGGGGTCTGGGTGGATGTCATTTTGGGGTGTGTATGTGGGTGTGGTCTTCTTAGTATGTGTGAGTCTTTGTTCGGAGCAGTGGCTTAACGATGCATGTACTAAAATTATGCTCACCCTTAGTGACTCCGCGTGGTCAACTGAGGGTGGCAAATCGTAGTTCCTAAGGAAGTAAGGACAATAATCCAGGTTTGTCTGTAAATAATAGCAAATACCAATCTGCACGCACCTGCAGTGACCAAAACAGGACGAGGAAAGGTTCTCGTCTTGGTCGTTTATGCATGGAGCTCCCCGGGTATTGTCGACCAACCAACCTTCGACCTCGGTCAAAATTCCTTATCAATATCACACACACAATATCACTGTTATACCGGGGACAAAGGCTCTCACATATTTATATTGGCGTTCCCTCATCCTATACCCTCAGTCAATTACGCATTGAACTGAGGGTGAGCTCCGTTCACAATACCTATGGTTAAGCACTTATTCATGACGTACCGATATGTATTAGGTACGACGTGAATTTCAGTCCATTACGTCAATTACGTATTGAACTGAGCTCTGTATCAGGCAAAGTGTAATTTAGGTTTTGATACGATCGTCAGATACTATGGCTTATGGCGAAACCAGGAATCAGAGAGGTATTGTCGGGGAGGTTGTTCCTCAACAGCAGGAATAGAGAATAGTGCTTTAAACGCTAGCGTGCAGAAGCTGGATAACAGATTGAATACGGACGGCATCAGTCAAGATGCCGGGGCTTTGAACGGTGACTCCGCCGATTATGGCAGGCAAAGAGGCGAGGCGGGATGACCGACTCGATAGTCGATTCGGGCTTGGTATCTGACCTGTTGCTATTGGTACGGGAAGGGGTTGACGGTGTATTCGTTTGCACGAGAAGTCATTATTGACGGGTCGAAGTGATGGGGCTACCCTAGCTTGGAGTAGATCAGGTTGCCGCTGGGAACTGCTGCTGACATCTCCAGCTTTGAGAGAACACGGAGTTCATTCATGCGCTGTATTGTGTACATATCATGCTGCTGCTTGTTGTTCCAAATGTTGTGGTTTCAAATGTTCGCGATGACGTAACCGAGCCATTCGTGGTTACCATGACAAGTCTACGGATCATTAATCGTCAGTCCTTTACATTACTTTCTTTTTCGAAAATTAGAAAGTTGTCCTTGAGTGACTCTTTTCATGCTCCTTATCACAGCACTTCCTTGCACTGATTCTTCCATATCGCCACTCACATTGTCTTTCTATGTGGACCTTGATCAACTTTCAGTCATCACTGGCACGCAATACCTCAATGATATCAAAGCAGTTGCTTCGACGCGCCATACTTGGCCTTTAATTGCTTAGGTGCTCTGGGCCATCGGTAGACAGCGGCGTTGGTTTCATTCCCGCTTTTATATGCCGATGTGGAAGAGAATTACTCCTCCTGAGAGACTGAAGTTGGTAGTCGACCAAATCCGGAAGGCCCTTTACGAAAGGTTTGGTTGGAAGGTGAGTGTGTCGAAGGACGACAAGGATACGAGACTAATGAGACCACGAGACGAACGAGACCACGAGAACACGAGACCACGAGACAACGAGACAACCAAGACAGCGGGGACACACGTCAACCGGACTGTGATCTTGGGAGGCGAGCAAAGCTGCACAATGCGGGGTACTCAAACCTATTTTATTCCTGTGTACGTAGAGCGCTTT
>JAGGAU010008330.1:0-47101 GCA_017657275.1 Termitomyces sp. T108 | reverse complement strand
TAGACTTGTTCTCTTTGGATCTCCCTCTGCCAGGTGAGTAGTTATTATGATATTGTTAGTATATACTCTAATATACTTTGGATTTCCCTCTACCAGTTGTATGACTGAGCCATAGCCTCCAGAGGTTGCCCTTACAGATTTGGGGTTCTCCGTTCTGTTCAAAGGGAGTCAGGCTATATTCTCTGACCTATCTGGCCACCCGTTTATGGTTGGGAATAAAAAGGACAGGATGTACCTTCTGGAACTCCATCACACCCAACCCCAAGCAGTACCTCATTCCATGACCTCACCTCCCACCGTTTCCTCAAAAGCACTCATGGCATGATCTCTTGGCACTCCTGTAAACCTTGACATGTGGCACCAGCATTTTGGCCATGCAAGCATCCAGGCAATCAAGGACATGGAATCAAAGGGCCTAGTAGATGGACTCCACATTGCAGGAAAGCAAAACATGCCTGGGTTGTGCAAAGATTGCATATACGGAAAGCATACCACTCGACCTTTTGATGGGAAATCTGATGACATACAGATCGCAGGGGAGAAGGTCTACATTGACCTCTGGGGGCCGGCTAGCATGGTATCTCTTGGAGGAGCTTTGTACTTGATGGTTTTCACTGATGCTGGTTCCTCCTGCTTGAAGGGCTCCTTCCTATTTAACAAAGCAGCAGATACCACATTGGCTGCCCTTAGATTGTATGTTGCTGAAGCTGAAAGGCAGACGGGAAACAAAGTTAAAGTCATACAGGTTGATGATGGCTGGGAGTGGATAAACATATGGTGGAATGAGTTCTGTACTGAATCAGGTATCCTCCTCAAACCCGTAGTCCCTTATGCTCATTCCCAGAATGGAGTCGTGGAGAGGTCAATTTGGACAATCTTCAACAGTGTCAGATGTCTCCTGGCTGACAGCAGATTACCCAAGAGTCTATGAGGGGAGGCTGCAGCAACAATCATCTACACTTGTAACTGACTCCTATCTGCCAGACACTCTGGAGCCATCCCTGAAGAACGATGGTCAGGAAGGAAGCAGGACGTATCTCACCTTCGACCTTTTGGGAGTGTGGGATATGCCCCAGAGTTCCTAATGAGCTCATAAAGTCAAAACTTGACCCATGTTCTGTCAAATACCTCATGGTAGGCTATTTGAGCCATGGATACTGCTTATATGACCCAAACACCCACATTGTTGTCACTAGCTGAGACGTCATATTCGAGGAGAGAGTAGGCCATCAATCCCTTACACTACCTGAGGAAGGAGATTTGATCTTCATGGTGGATATCTCCATCAACCCAGCTTTACCGCCAACAGATTGCCCCCCACGTCAGACCATCTGATGGACCACTACATCCTTCTGGCACAAATCCATCTGCTCAACCAGACACTTTACAGGATGACTTACCTCTGGCACTACGCTGCACACCCCACAACCCTAAGCCAAGTTGTGCAATCATTGAAACACACGAGACATTGGAGACAGAGGCGGCAGCTAAACAGGCTGGAGAAGAATTGGCAGAGGCAGAGGAAGCTCCTGAGGTGTTGTTGACTAATGCCTTTGCATTCTTGGCATCCACAACCACAGATTCAGAAAAGTCAACCCCAAAGAGTTATTGGGAGGCAATGAAACGGCCTGACCTGTGGGGACCGGCAATGGAGGAGGAGCTCCAGGTGATGCAGGAGAAAGAGGTATGGGAAGTGGTGGATGTTGGAGATGTCCCTAGCAGAAAGAAGGTGGTGGATTGCATGTGGGTGTACGCAAACAAGTTCAATGCAGACAGTGAGATTGTGAAACAGAAAGCGCAGCTGGTGGCAAAAGGATACACACAAGTGCAGGGAGAGGATTTTGATGAGACCTATGCATCGGTCATATGCCTAGAGTCAATGAGGATGACTGTAGCCATCGCAGCGTCACTGGGGATGCATCTGTGGCAGGTGGACTTTGTGTCTGCATACCTGAACAGCAAGTTGGAGCACACCATGTACATGCGGCCACCACTGGGCTTCCGAGGAGGAGGGGGAAAGGTACTTCACCTCAGGAAGGCCCTCTATGGCCTCATGCAGAGGGGGCACAACTGGTGGCACAACCTTGACAATGCATACAGCAGCTTGGGATACCTGGCCTCTCGAGCTGACAGCTGTGTACAATACAAGCATTCAGGAGGGGAACACACAATCACCGACAACTATAACAACGATGTATTAGGGGCATCTACTACGGAGAGCAGAGCAAAACTGGCCAAACAAGAGCTAGGAGAGAAATTTGAGATCAAAGACATGGGCACCCTGAACTACATCCTGGGGGTGTGTTTTGATTGCAATCCTACCTCAGGGGACATCTCCCTGTCTCAAAGGTCTTACCTGGAGTGCATGATTGACCGTTTTGGGTTAACAGCATCGAATCCCCGTCCCACACCACTGCCTGTTGGAATTATCTTGACAGAGTCCCAGTCGCCTCAGAATGACTCCGAACTTGAGTACATGAAAGATAAACCATACCGGGAGGCATTGGGATCCCTTATGTGGGCACAAGCAGCAACCCGCCCAGATTTATCCTACGCGGTCAGACTCCTGGCGTGGTTCCAGAAAAACCCCGGACCTGCTCACTGGAAGGCTTTAGTCCATGTGATGCAGTATGTGAACGGGACTCTGGACTACCGAATCACCTATCGGAGAGGAGTCAGTATCAAGCCTATGGGATACGTTGACACCGATTATGGGGGAGATCTTGATATGCGACGTTCCACTGGAGGATATGTGTTCACCATGGCAGGTGGCGCAGTCTCTTGGAGCTCCAAACGACAACCCACGGTGGCATTATCAACTACCAAAGCGGAATATATGGCCTTGACCCACGGTTCACAGCAAGCCATCTGGATGTTTAACTGGCTCTTAGAAGTTGACCTCCTCAGTGCTTACCCACTCCTATTTGCATCGACAACTCACCAGCGATGTCTCTCGCACAATACACTAAAGGACACTCTCAAGCCAAGCACATTAACATTTGTCATCATTATATTCGGGAACGCATACAGAAGGGCAACATTGAGGTCACACATATTCCATCTACTGAAAATCCCGCGGACATCTTCACCAAACCACTTGCCTGCACCACTCACGATTACCTGGTCGGCCTACTCGGACTCAAGCCACACCTCTGAGTCTGGGGGAGCATTTTGGTAGACTCTACCGTTGTGGCGGCGGCGTCTTGTGACCCTCGAGTTCTCAGATATATTTCCTTTCCAGGCACTTTGTTACATCCGACTCAGGACAGACCTCGATCGCTACTGTACAGTTTCTTTTGTCAGCCACACCTACGATCTCCTATAAAATACCTTCCTTATATGGATACCCTCAGTTCTATTTCCACGAACTGAGGGTACGTAAACTCATTTTGTCGTTACCTTTATATTTACTCACTTGACTTGTAGACATCGTACTCATACTTAGTTCTACAGGTCAAACAGAGTTCTATTTCCACGAACTGAGGACATCGTACTCATACTTAGTTCTACAAACAGGAGGGTGATTTTGTTTTCCAAGTATTTTATCACTAAGGAGTGGTGGCATTATGAATTGAATACCTCCATTATGATGGAACACTGAAATTACAGTTAGCAGAAAGAAATCTACAGTTGAAGTATTTTTCAACATACATGAATAGAGGCAATAGACTTTGTTCATCCATCCCAACTCTGCATACAACTCCAACCATTGTTGTTCCCTTCCATTGTATCTTCTGTTGGACATCAGAGATATCACACAGACAGTCCAGAGCATCACATACAGGGTCAACACCATTGCATTGTGCCATGGCTAGTGCTCAGTGAACAATGACTCCATTGTTCACTCTGGACATATATGTATGGACTAATACTAGATACAACCCTCAGTCAATTACATCGACTGAGGGGTACGTTATGCTACAAATACAATATTCCGCACTTAACTGACTGAACCATATAATAATCCTTACATTGTTCTTAAGGTACAGTCAATACAGTCAATTACATTGGACTGAAGGAATAATCCTTACATTGTTCTTAAGGTCTGTTTTCTAACATCTTCCTATGCAACTGCCCTTACCGATTAATTATTCCTTTCCCTCCATCTTAGCACCGCCTTCTCTCTTCCTTGCTCCCCTGCCACCTGCCTTCCTTCTCTCCCATTCCCTTTCCACCCCCCGTTTCTACCTCCTTTTGCCCTCTAACCCAAATTCTCTTGTTTCTCGTGCATTTGTTTTTGAAGTGATTATTGCTCTGTATTTTCGTTTCCCTCTCGAATTCATATTCTTCCTCCTTTCTACCAGCGCACCCTCTTTCCCTACCACACCGGAGATGGAAGGCACGAACGTTTTGTTTGCAGGTGCTGTTCGGCCTGGAGTAGTAGCTGGGGCAGCTGGGAATTACGCAGGGTGGAGAATTCCTCGAGAGAGACGGCCGTGCCAGCTGGCATAATGGGCATCGGTGAGCTAGATGGGCGGGGAGATGCTCTAGTGAAACGACCGTCTGGGGCAGGGCATACACTAGCAGATTCGAACGCCGATGCATCTAAAGGACGAGCGCTGCGAGCGCAATGTGAGACGACGATGTCGCACGACCCACGCTCACAGTTCTATATATCTATGAAGACAATGAATAATGAAATGTGACATGAGAAAGGGTGATGAGACAACGAGAACAGTGAATAAACTAGGCTCAAGTTACTAGGATAAGCTCAGCTCGACTACTAAGAGCTAATCGCAGGGTGGAAGATCCGTTACATTGGATATACAAGCCAAACCAGAACTCTACGAAAGTTGATATACTGAGACTGGAGGTATCCCGCAATTCAAGTAATGATATACAAACAGTCAGATATGTTGACCTCAACGGGTGTCTCTATCGCCATCTGGCCATAAGAAAAGGTAACCAGCAGGCTGACGACAAAATCCAGAAATTTCAAGACTGAAAACATAATCTGTTGAATAAATCAGGCCTCCAGGTCGATATGCTTCCTGGTGCCTATGAGGAAGATGTCAAAAATAATCAAACCAGGACTCAAAACAAACAAACTCATCCTGGATGTGGTACTTTATACTCACGCAGCTGCCGTTGAAGCGTGGCTCTTTACATCTAGCGCATGATAGAAGTTCGCTAGACGATGGAAAGTTCCTAAGTGCAAGTTCGTGGACACGTTCTAGTTCAGTATCGCTAAGATCTGCGCGTGCCATGTGTGGGCGCTCGCGGCGACGATTATGTTCAATAGCATGCTTGATCTGTAAACCACAATCAGAAGGGAAAATACACGATGAATAATAGCAGATAAACTGACTGCTGTAGGCCATGACATTAAAGTTCGCACTCCATCACCCATCTTCAAAATCAAGCATCTATGACACTCGACAATAAATGCAGGCCATTGAACATCCTCTCTCATTGTAGTGTCAGGATTAAACCCGGCCGCTTTTAGAATGTTTTTTGCAAGGGCATAAGCCTTGTCAGAGAAAAATACTCTTTTTCCATCCATGTTCCATGGACATCGTTCCAGTTCGGAGGTATATGTCGCACATTGATGCTTGAGTACTTCAGGATACTGACATAATGACGTGCAACCGTAGTCTTTCCAGCAGGAGAAGAATGTCGTCGCAAGTAGAAGGGGATCCACACCGTCCAGTTTGCTACTTGGTGTCGGAGTGGCAACTATGTTCCGGAGTACTGTGTCGCAGGATTTCCGCCAATTTTGAGCTAATTCAAGTATCAGACAATCCGGAAATTCAATAGCTTCCTTCGTTGGAGCCTTGATGAGCGTCGAAATTTGTCCTGTCGACTCAAGATCCAAGATGTCAGGGAAGATCAAGTTGCCCCAATGCTTTTGCTGCAGATCGTGTAAACAACGGTTCAAAAGATATCTGCGTTCACTCTTGGCAGCCGAATAATCTTGTTGCAATCGATGGATCCTGTGGTCTTTCATTTTTTCAATGATACCGTCTTTGATATTTTGCCATACTAAGGGAGTTCGATGTGATCAATGGAACACAGACCTTATCCTGTAACTTACTACGATCCGTGAGGTCCTTCGGCTGTCTAACAGACGGCCAAAATTCCATTCCTTTAATTGTTTCGAGTTCTTTCCCCCAACCTAAGAAGCCCACTCGGTCAAGCTGTAAGTGAGCGGTTGAATAAGGAACTCACCGAGATCAATTAACCTCTGTTTAATGCTGACGAGACAGAGTCAGGGTAAAACCAATGGAACCTCACATCGAAAATCTACTTACGCCTCGTATCGGCGGTTGCGAATTTCGACAAGTTGAGCGGCACGTTGGTCATCTTGATTCTTCAGCCACTCTTCACAAAGGTGACCGTGCTTTGGTAGCAAGTGAATAAAAGGTCGGGAAGTTGAAAAACGACTGACAGTAATCCGACGCTTTCTTTTTTCTATCTGTTCCTGCATCCAAGCTGCCCGTGCTGTATGGTTAGATTTACAGATCTTTTTGAATTCTTTGAATAATTCGTTTGCAGATGCTTCACAGATCAAGTGATTTTCATGGATTAGCAGACATTCGGCTAAGAAAGTGTCGGTATCATATCAACATTAATCTTTAAATGTTGCTATACTTTTTTCCTGCTTGTGTATTGAAGGCAGCACGTGCTGAAAATCAGGGTACTCAGTGTACGCATTCCGGAGAGAGTAGAGCCTATGTTATAGAGAATTTCTTACTGGATATGTAGGGACCAGCCTGACAAGATGACTCACGGAATTAGCCCATTCTTGCGAGTGATGCATGCACCACAATAGAGCCAACGGATAGACCATATAAAATATCTTCCTTTTGCCTTGTTACAATACTTGAAAAAGATCAGACATGGCAAACTGGAATAAAAACTCAGAGAACAGACATTGCAGAGTGCGGCAAAGATGAGGTTAGCAAACTGCGGTTCATTGAGGTCATCTGGGCAGTCGGGAAAGTCGTCAAGATTTAGTCGAGCTTGTTTCCAGACAAATTCGGCGGTCTTTGTCATCAAGATACGCCGAAGAGCCTTGCACATTCGTGAGAGAGACAAGACCTCAACAGGAGTGAGGTACATAAAAATCTGTATGAATCATCTAGCAATCAGACATAAATGGAGCCAAATCAACACCTACCTCATGGAGAATGTCAAGAGGCATCTCAACAATATCCTTCAATGCCCCTCGCCGTCCCCGCACGTTTTTCAACTGCAAACTGGGGTGAAGGTTTGATACCTTTGGCTTTGACTGATTGCGACGCTTCCGAGGTCTGGCAGATTCTTCATCACTTCTTTCAGGATCTGTATCTGGCAAGTACTCATGGTGTCCAATGGTCGCATCGGTATCAAGTGACCCGAGGTCAGCAGCTGGACTTGTTCTGTCTGCCGTCGAACCGGCAAGGCGAGCAGAGCGTCGAGGCATGATATCTGGTGGAAGAAAGTAGAATGAAGGAGAAAAATCGCTCGTAAAAGATGCACAATGCCGTTTTTTTACGCGAAACTTTATTTATGGTTGTATACTCGATGGCAATTAAATTGTTGACGCGCCCACACGTGAGCCTCACGTGGTCCAGACCGTTGAGTCATCACTCGTATCACTGCTGGTGTTGGAAGGTGCTTCCATTGGAAAAAGTGTGAAAGAAAGCTGTTATGCCACTTCTGAAGTGCCTTTTTCTGAAGGAAAAAGTCTTCGAACAAAGGAAAATGCCTTTTTCTATCAGAAATTGGCACTTCAGAAGTATCACAACAGCTTTCTTTTACAATTTTTCCAATTGAAACACCTTCTGGTGCCAGCAGTGTATGAGGCACCAACAAATCTTCCTCCGTTGCTGACCGTGATGCCAGAAGCTGTTTTCACCCGAAAAAGCGTAAAATAAATGTATTGTACCATCTCTTTGTCAACTTTTTGCCTTGGATAAATGAATTTTACTTTGTCTCAGAAATAAGTCCACCGAGGATAGCATAACGCATTTCTTTCTTACTCGAAAAGATAGGTCATCAGCAGTGGTTAACTCCTTGATTTTTTCCAAGTCCTCTTGAGCTGCGAAGTCTTGAATAACAAACTGTATAATTTTTGTGCTCACTACTTATGACACTACGACATAGTTTGACGAGCGAGCTTCCTTTCTCTCGGGCCAACCGCCTTATTGTTGAATCCTTATATTGGTTTCTCATATCATTCCTCTCCTTGGCCTTAACAAGTCCAAAACGCTCTAACTTCATCTATATCCCTGATATATAGCTGGATGTGTTGCGCCATCAACCTTGAAATGCATCGATATGGAAAGGGATGGTCCACCCAGTGAAGCAGATGTACTCACCGATGCTCATGGTCGCATTCCAAAGGATAATCTTTGATTGAGATAGAACAAACCTGGAGTAGGAAGTAGATTTGACTTATTTCCTGCGTTCATGGTAATCAAGGCAAGTGCTATGGAAAGTTTCTCAATGTCCCGGAACGCGTTCAACCTCCCTTATCATATACTCCTTTGTCATAACAGCTTTATTTGAGGGACCTTCAGCTTCATGGGTCAGATGCAGAGCAGTAATCAAAGGATCTTATTGTCGATGGTTCGGTTCTTGATTCCAACAATTCAATGAGTCCTGCGATTTTAACGGTGAGGAAATGGTCTATGGGACATGAAAAGAGGGCACGAGAAGAAACGGATGAACGCAGAAGAAACAGGTCAGCCCGACTCGGGAGCATATTCTTTTTGACATGGTACAAAGAAAACCCAAAAGATGACGTGAATGTCGTGACGAGAAGCAGGACTAGAAACCTAAGATCAAACACTAACTCAAATCTACATTTGACCTGCATATAGACAGACATTACGCATCTTGGGATACCAGAGCAAATCTATGAATGAGATTCTCCAAGTTGGCAATAATGATACAATGAGAAGGAATATCAGACCACGAAGAACCGAAACCATAAATCATTCACTCAGCAAAGGGTGAATTCCCTCCTCAGCTGCTCCGCCCATGCCATCACAAAGTACACAATCCCCGCCGGTAGCACACACTTGATACCGACCTCTTGCCAATTCCACCTTCTCCCACCCCACGCCCCACCGCCCCACCGCTTCCAATACCCATTTTTACTACTTTTCTTTCCTGCGTCCTTGCCCTGGCTATCCCGTTTATCCCGATTTCGGTCCCGCACCTCCCGTGTCTCCCACCAGAGGTTACTTGTGACCCATATTTGCACACCGCGGCTTATACATGTCGTTGTTCCGATTACTGCCCAGGTCACAACGGGCCTCTTCCTATGCTCAAGTATCGAGCATGTCAGCTGCGTTGCCGGCCAGCAAATGCCTTGTAGTGCAAGCAGTCGAATGAGTGTTGATAAAGGCGAGTAATACAACCGCCATCGCGTCAAGAGTCCGGTAGTTAGAGAAAGACACTGCCAGCCGGTGAGTAAAGCCCATAGGGCCGAAACTGCATAGTCGACGCGTTCTGGAGCATGTGGACCATCAGAAGGTTGGTAGATGCAGTATATGTGGTAGAGAGCACCAAAGACGGCAGGTACTATGGAGAGAAGACGGGAGAATTCAAAGAGGAGGGGTGTCAGTCGTTGTTGAAGAGTATTAGGTGGCACGAGTGGCTCTGAGGGGGGGATAATCCGTGTCGTAGGCAGATGCCTGGGCTAAACAATATCGTCGACTATCGATCTCGAAACATGCATGAAATAGAACGCACTGGTTCATCAATCTCAGTCTCCGTCTCTCCAGCACCACCCCGTCCTGGTGTTGTGCATATTGTCTTTGGTCGCTCTCTATATCGAGCGGAAGGACCGGTGCCAAATATCCGGTTCCGTAGTCCAAAGCCCAACACCGGTGGATTCTTTGCAGGCCCGGAACACGCCATGCGTGCGAGGCCCTCGTCCTCTTCTCCTCGATCATCCTCACTCTCACTGTAAATCTGCGCTGACATGCGCCGAGAGTAAGGGTTTTGAAGTGGTGTCGTGTTGAGATGTGGGGTCGAGTTTGACTTGAAATCAGGGAATCTGGGTGAGGTAGGGCTGGTTTCTCGCGCCGAATACGCCGGAGGCGTATCTACCGACATACAGATGAACTTCCGCCTTACAGAAAAACTAAGTTTGTCCGAAGATTTATGTGTTCGCAGCCGCGAGCACGTCGGGGAGGCTGAGTTCGCGTAGTGTTTTGGGAGGAGGTTCTCGCACGGTTCTGCTGCGTCAAATTGGGTGGTGGTCGCTAGAGGGGCTGGAATCACAATAGATGACGAACGCGAGCGCAGTTTGTAAGGTCTGCACCGTGCTTTATCTTGCAAAGGACGTTGACTGGTTGGAAGCATCAGAATTGCAGAGTTGAGCGCGAGTTGTGGTTTATATAAAAGTTTTCTTACATTCTTCTCCTTCCTGGGAAGTATCTCGAGGATAACGCTATTATAGAACGCAGTTTACTGACCCAATAGTGATAAGAACTCAGTGCTGAGGTCGTGGAAGGGGAAGATTCGATAGTACTAAGCCGAACATGGTGGGGAGAGGTGCTAACCCTAAGCAAACCAAGTTTGCCATCACAAACTGTATTGACAGAATTCGTGAACACTTCTTCCTCCATGATGACTACCCGAGCGGTTTACTCGCATGTCAACCTTGATGGTGATTCCTATTGCTTATCCAAAGAATTTGCCTTTGCCCTGACATGTCATTACAGAATGGATCTCCGAGTCGCATGTCACACATATGCTGATAAAGTAAATACCGGGAAGGGCACCTTTCATTGACGGCTCCATCATAGCAGGTGGCTCGCACTCGATTGCTGATTATGTCGATGAGTGTTGACATTGCACGATGGAAAATCGAAATCTTTGACAATGATTCGCCCCGATCTACGAAGTGATACCTGTTCTCCGTTGAGAAGTGCAAACACCATTGGTTATCGTCTAGTTTGGATAATTTTACTTCTGTTGTCTTTCACAAATGGTGAAATCTGTTGTTGATACGGTGGTTTGCCTGATGCTTATCCTCAGCCCTGATTTGATAGAAATGGTCCGCACCCAAGATGCTACTATTGTTTCCCATCTGTGACTTCCTCAAAGCTCCAAGAAACACCCGTCAGGTCTGATCAAAAAGGAGAAATCAGCTTTCTTCCGGAAACTTCGAGTCTAGATTCCACAAATCTCTTGCAATTGTCTTATAGCCTTTTTATTGGACTGCACCAATCAACCATATGCTTTGCTAGAGGAAGGGAGAATTCTATCAGACGTCAATTTATCGAGCACTGGCCGGAGATTCTGTCTACGCCGATAACCGGTTTCCAATTACGTTAACAGAATAATTTCTGGGCCACATGGAAGCGCTCTTGTGTGAGTACTATCATATTATCAGCGAGTCAGGAATTCCCTTATAAGCTCCTCAAAACTTTGTGCGCTGCTTGTCTCTTCTTGTTCTTCTTATTGCACCTCATAACCAACGATGCTCCGAACGACTGACTAATCCCGTTCACTGGCTAAACCGTCGGAATGCAAGAAACAGGGCTAAAAACATCGACATCGAAATCCTCCCAAGGATCACTTGATCTACACGTGGCAGGCTCAAGGGTTCTCGAAACTCTCGATCCAAGTAGCTCTCCTACAATGGTATCACTATATATGAAGTAATTGACCATAGAAAGCCCAAATCCCCACCATTGAGTGTAATTCCCAATGGAATTGAACGACGAGGTCCTCTCGTATCAGCTTGCTACCAAGGCAGCTGCTGTAAATCGCAACATCCTCCTCCATTCACAGATTCAGCGAGCGAAAACTCTCTTGTCAGATGCGGAACGTAGCCTTTTGGAATTGGATGAAGCACTCAAAGCCCTCGTTGCGAGACGCGATGCCCACAAAGACCTCATACACAGATATCGCATCGCACTTGCACCTCATAAACGTCTTGCTCCTGAACTCCTTTCCGAGATCTTCCTCCACTGTATCTCAACCGCATGCTCCTACTCCATACCCAATGTCCCGCCGAAAACTACTGACGCACCTTGGGTATTGGGCCAAGTATGTGCTGGATGGAGGGCTGTCTCTCGTGCTGATCCGCGGCTCTGGCGTCCAACAAAAATCAGTATCCATGACAGATCACCACGCCATCTTGCACATGCTTGCGAGCTTCTTCCTCCTGTGGCTAGACTCGCAGTCACGTTCAGCGGTCCCGCGGCTCTACTTACAACTGCACTTATCCCTAACCTCTGGCGCATTCAGGATTTAACCCTACGAATGTCAATCACCGGATATGATGAATTCTTTCTGAATGTATCCCCCGATCATTTGGTGGCGCTACAATCGGTTGATTTCAGCGTTATCGATGGAGCGTCTGAAAATATCGCCCTGCGATGGGAGCGACCAGGTGGAGTTTTCAGCCTAGCGAGTAGGCTCCGACAGGTGAAGATAGACGCAGCTAGGGAATTTCCCGTTTCGAAGCTTGGAATCCCTTTCGAAAGAATCGCCTCGTTGGATATCAGCGGCGTAAAAGAGCTCAATGCTCAAGAGGTCATCTGCATCTTACAAGCTTGTTCTTGGCTTGAGAGTTTGGATGTTAGCTTCTCACCATATGATACATACGCCTTGGAGAGAACCTTATATCTCCCCTGTCTTCAATCTCTCCGCGTTCGTCACCATCTACCCTTCCATTTCCAGCATTCGAATATTTGGGACAATCTTTCATCCCTCAATCTGCTCTCCGTTCTCAATCTTGATAGCAGCACGCTTTTCACCATACTCAAACGGAGCGTGAATCTCGTGGAACTATATTGTCATTATCCAGAAGGGGGTACAATGACGCCATCGATTCTCAATTTACCTTTGCCTAGCTTGCGAAAACTGTCTCTGACAAACGTTGTTGACACTCGGCTCTTCGATTTGCTAATCGTTCCTTCGCTCCGGGAGTTGCTTATCCAATCAAGTCGAGGCCCTCTGGACCCAATCGCCATCCGCAATCTGCTCGTCCGCTCTGGCACTAGACTATTAGTATTCTGGTTTCAGTCAACACATCCACAACAAACGACACCTCCCCACGGCTTCCGCGATCTCCTTGAAGCCATTCCGTCGGCCCTGCATGTCGAAGACATACACACCCTACTCAACGAGGCACTTTTGAGGGATATTGGCTCTGGCATTCTTTTGCCGCATCTCGAATTCCTGCGCTGTTGGCCTGAGACGCAGGAGGCGTTTTTGGACATGGCAGAAGCACGCGTGCTGCGTTCGTCAGAGATGTCGCAGCCACTCAGAACACTGCAGCAAGCATATGGCGTCTCGCAAATTGGGGTTCGCGTTCCTCGTTTGACTTCGGCGTCGCATTTACGTTTGGGAAGATTAAATATGAAGGATGGCCTGATTTGTTCTTTGTACCCAACGTCGCCATCTATCTGGGATGAATACTCAGACTAGTAAGTAGCTATATCTCAAAGATATGTATATAATTATTATGCCCCATAGACCAGACATTTATAAGCCTCTGGTCCACGAAGATCCCGACTTGCCGTTTATGGTAGGGATAGCTATGTGTTAATTATTCACTACGAGTAGGAAGCAGATAATATGTCTTGCTTCCAGACAATCAAAGATACTGTCCTGTCGATTAGATCAATAACAGTGCAAGTGAAATTACACTATCAGCTAAAGAGTGGAAGGTCCAGGTCCTCGGCAGTGCTCCGCACAATTCACAGGAAGTTTGTAACGGAGCAGTGGTCAATACGACGAAGCAAAATCTTCGCCATATTAACGATGAGGTTTACTCTGATTTCACGGGACTTGATATCTATCGACAAGTTGAAGGGGTACGATTTTCCCAAAGTTTCTCTGCGATAGCAATCTCCAGCAATTTTTTCAATTGTTTCCATCATTCTTTTGTTCGTTTCAAGGTCGTAACAGCAGATCAGAAGTCCAGGACAAGTTTGTCGAGGCAGTACTGGAATACATGATATGAGGCATCTCGATACAGAAGATTATATCTGTGCAGTCACTCTACACCTATATAAGAAACCTCGTGGAATAAACAGAACATCTATCCGAGAGATAGGAATTGATTTCGAAGAAGAGAGATAGAAATGTTTCAGTCGCAAGATGAGAGAAAGATAACAGGATGCTTTCGAGAATACACAGTCCATGGACGCAGCTGAGAGTTTATTCATACATGAAACGCAGCAGGGATGTCTGGACATGTACATCAAGATGGAAACGTACATAACACGGGGTTAAAGAAACCTTGCGCAGGGGATGCGTGGTCATAATAGGTTGGAGAAGACATTAATCTCAGCGGCAGCAAACGCGAGGGGAGTGGAGTCAATTGGTTCCATATCTTTGTCATAACCGGGGTTCACTGAATATCCGGACATGTTTCTGGTTCCTCGAATATTGTCCGGCATTCATCTCACGCAGCCCATTTCAACCAGAAATACCGCAGTGCGGTCCCAAAGAAGAGACGACACGCACTTCTGCCAGTGTAAGAAAAGGGATCAAGATATCGGAATCCAGAAAAAGACGAGTGTGATGACCTCTGGAACGAGAAGACCGTTTAACATTTCTCGTTTTCATACAAAACACATAAAGTAGAACACCCCGTACATGAGCGTGAATATGTATACTGACATAGTGGGAGGAAGAAGTTACTGATCTTGACGATACATATGATACATCCATCAAAACCTCTAGTAATCTTATCTTTCCTATATGATTCATGGTTTCCCATACTTTTTTTGACTCTAAATCATTCATAGTAACCTCAATGGGTCTATATTATCACAAATGGATCAGCTAGACTTATATGGCGTCATTGTCACAACAGGAGATACTAGAACAACGAGTCAGTATGTCAAAACCTATTTATCTGGAGTCACAAGGTTCCTGGAGACATCTAATCCACACCATGTCCAGGAACGATCCACAGGCTGATACAGATGGCGAATGGCAAGTAGTAAATCATAGCAAACGAGGTCAACGCGCGAGTCGTGGCAGAGATCACCATTTCCCTATGTCGTTCAGTGGGAGAGCCAATCGTCAGCGTACAGCGCCTCGTGGTCCACATCCACCGTCTCCTGGACCTATACTCGGTGTGGGTGACTCTTTGGGCGCTGGAGACTCATATTTAGTTGTGGATGTCCTTCCGCAAGATCTTGCGAATGGTGCGTTTGAGAAGATGAGGACGGAGGTTAAATGGAACGTTATGCATCATCGAGGTAGGAGATGTTGTTACTACTTGCGGGACAAACCTCATGGATGGGTCTCGAATAGGAGGTGAAGTGCCTAGACTCGTTGCAGTCGAAGGTGAAGTTGCAGAAGACGGCAGGTAAGTATGAATAACCTTCGTTACTAAGCTAGCAACCTCTGAAAAACGTATAGTTTTCCACTCTACCGTCACCCTGCAGATGAATCACCCCCCCTCTCTCCGTTTTCACCAACTGTGGCGAAAATCCGTGACCATGTCCAGAAGGTATATTTGATAGTCAGTTGTAGCAAGCATCACATTATGACTTAAAACGTTGTTAGGTACTTAATCACCCCGTTAACCACGTCCTCATCCAACATTACCGCTCCGGAAAAGATTATATATCTGAACATTCAGATAAGACAATAGACGTCGTGCGCGGATCTAACATCGTCAACGTCAGCATTGGCGCACAGCGTGTCATGACGCTCCGCGAAAAAGGACCACCGAGGAACGGAGCTTCACCGTCTGAAGGGGAAGAGAAAGTTCCCCGAGCATCGCAACGCATGCCGCTCCCACACAACTCAATGTTTGTCATGGGACCTGAGACGAACAAGAAATGGGTGCACGGGATCAATCATGACAATCGCGCACTGAAGTCCAAATCTTCTGCTGAGCTGTTCAACAACGGTGAGCGTATTAGCCTAACGTTCCGTCAGATCGGAACTTTCTTGACCGCGGATGAAAGCAAGATTTTTGGACAGGGCGCGAAAGGGAAGAAGAGGGAGACAGCGGGGCCTGTCGTTCTTGGGGGAAAGGAGGGTAAGGCGCTTATTCGTGCGTTTGGCGAAGAGAATCATAGGAATGATTTTGATTGGGATAAGAACTATGGAAGAGGATTTGATGTCTTGCATTTCGATGTGCACGATTAATGCGTAGGACGGCATTTTCAAGTTGAAACCTTTTCATACTCACGTGAATAGCTCGTTGATCCACTCAGATATCTCAAGCAAGATTCCAGCCTTCTTGATGCATGTCTGTCATCGGGTAGTCCGAGTCACTACCTTTGTGTGTCGAGTTATCGATCCCGGCAAACGGAAACATCAGTAGCCAAACATCATTTCCCTGCTGATGCTTTGTTTTCTTTGATCCTTCCACAAGTCTATCTAAACAACTTGAATATTCAAATGCTCATGTGATAGATTCGGGGAATCCTTCAAGACATGAAGACGGGTTTTCAATGTCGCGACTAATCCCTGGACGCCCAATTGTGGGATTTTGTGAGGTGTTAATGAACCCTGACGAACCCATCAGGAAGCACGCGTGATGAACCAAAAAAAGCCATTCAGATCAAGCGTCGGGATTCAACGGCGGAAGTATTTTCCAACTCGAGTTTCCGTTCCTCGTGCAGAACGTTGTTCCAAACAGCACCTACGCCCGCTTAAGCTTGTTATCTTCGCTTCTAGAAGAACGCCGTGTCGGGGAAGATCGCCCAGCAAATTTGAGGGTTAGGGTTACCTAAATGGTAAGTCTCTTTCTACCTGCCCCATATGGACATGTTGAAGTCCAGGAACGACCACTGTCTGGGAAAGATACTGCCTGGCGTTTTGGCTCCCACCGCCATCAGACTGCCTATTTTTTCCCCACTAAAGGCAGGAACACGAGGCTAATTCGTCATTCACGAGGCTAGCGCGTTCATCTCCCGTGGCTCATCTCGTCGACGTCGTTTTCTGCCTGTTCAGCGTCCTCCACATTGACTCTTGAAAAAAAAAATCAAAACAAATAAACGCGTCACATTCCTAACGACTCTTCTCTTAGTTCTTCTCACTTGACTCAGCCAATGAACTTTTATTCACGAACATCACGAAAGTCGACCCCCGACCCGCTTCAAGGCAGCTCATCGAGCCCCGGAAGCTCCCCACTCGATCAGGGAGAGCTTTTGGAACAACCTTGCTCGTCGCGTCGTAGGATGTCGAAAGATTCGGAGGGCTATCCGTCATGGCTCCCGGGAAGACCGTTACCACCCGCTCCGGCCTCATCAGTGGGCCTAACAGAACAATCTCCTAGTGACATTCCTCCATTCGTGGGAGGCCGCAAGGCCACGCCACGCTCTGTGCGCATCGTCAGTCTGCAGGACCCTCGACACGAACTTATTGATCAAAATCGAGTCGCAAATGGCACCTGCAGGTGGTCTAAAGCCACTGGCCCATCCGTTTCGCCTGCTATGCCTTCCTCAGGCGCACACGATGCACCTCGCGCACAACAGCCCAGGTTTCACACGAGAACCGCAAACCTAGATTTGTTACGAAATCCAACGCTCAAGTTCCGCCTCTATTTCTATCTTTATCCACTTCTTATCTTCGCCCACATTCCTCTACAAACATTTTTCGATTTCAACGCTGTCTATATATTGATTCAGTGTGTTAATTTCTCGTGAAGTTGAGCTTCGGAGATGCTGATTGTGTGTTTCTAGGGTCTCAAAATTTCCTAACCCCCAAGCTCCTGGCGTGCCAGGTTCCGGAAGAAACTGGGCACTGGGTGCTACTGCATACATCGCATGCTGGCTTGTTTGGATCTTTGTGGTCTTTGTGATATATGAGCTTATTTACTCTTTCATTCGTCGATGGCGCGTCAGTAAGTATCGACTTTTCTCGTATCAAAGTCTAGTCAATTCATAATCCTCACTTTTCAGAACGTCCTCTCATGATCCCAATCTACCTTTCATCTTCGAGTTTCAACTTGGTCGCGATAACATCATACACCAACTTTTGCTTCTTGCAGTACATCCGATTCTCTGCCTTCGTTGGCGAATATGGCAGTATCCGCGACGGGCTTGCTGAGTCCTTCTGGTTCTATTCACAAAATCTTCCTACAGTTGCCTTACTGCTCCCGCGTGCGGGACTGGCACTGGCCCTACTATTGTCTTTCTCAACGCCTCAAGCAGGCGAAATTGCACTCGTCGATGCGGGCATCCATCTCCGAGACTCGACATTCTTCCGCGTTACGGATGGAACTCTAACGAAATACGCCCATGGAATCCTTATTGCCAATGCTGCCTGGACAGCTTGGCGCGCACTCGTTCTGATTACTAGCTGGTAAGGAAACATACATGCTTCCTATAAAGCGGCTTTGACATGGTTAATGTTGAAATTGCCCAATTAGGATCGGACTATGGATCGTTAGTGGACAAGGTTGTGCAGGGCTGTGCGGACCTCGTTATCGTTGGGAGGAGGAGAATGCGGAAAAGAGACGGTCGTGTTATAGCGACGACGTTTCTTTGGATGACTCCATTTCCTGGAGCTGGCGTGAATGTACTCGCAAGCGAATCCAGGATGCGTACGATTTCTGGCTTACTGTTCGCCCGTCGTCGTGGAACCGCAAAGAGGCTGCAGAAGGGACGGCATTGGGTTCTAATGGCGATAATGGAATGTCCGATGACATGGAACAGGTTTTGGCGGCTATAGGCTTACCTTCGGTTCCTCCTCCCGCACGTCGTGGAGCCCTGTCCGGCGACCTGTTTGAGAGCCCACAAGATGAAAGGTCGACGGACATCTCGGCAGTCATTCCAAAAGTCGCCAAGCGTTTGTCGAAGGACAAGCAGATTTCTGGTCCACCTGCCTCGACGGCCCTGTCATATCCCTTTACCGCCGCCGGTGCGTGTGTGTCGTCCTCAGACAAAGTGCCATTCCCGCCGTCTCCTGTGCCAAGTGGAAGCAAGAAGGCTGGAAGTCGTAGCGGTGGAACTGGAAGTCGAAGTGGTACCAGCGCTGAAGATGAAGAGGACGATGACGAAGAGGAGGAGGACGAGGAGGATGACGATGAGGAGGACGAAGATGATGACGATGACGATGACGATGACGATGACGATGACGATGACGAGGAGGACAACGAGGACGATGAGGAAGAAGAGAGTGAAGAGCCTTCTTCAGGCAGAGGCTCTGAGTCCATGTCAAGTCTCGGGCAACCTGTAGTCTCTCGTTATCCTTTCCAATACCGACGTCCTGGGCGCGGCAACAGCATCTCGTCAGGTGCGGCTTCCCACCAATCACCCACCTCGTATTCTCGTTCCATGCGATCAAGAGCTTCACGAGGCACTCAGTCTACTGGATATCGTGAGTCGTCGGACTCCCACTCGCCTCGATCACAGTACTCCACTTCGGATGCTGCAATCAATGGTAACAGCGGAATTCCTATGCCTCCTAGGCATCCACAGCAAGGGAAAAAGCGAAGAAGGCAAAGAGCTGGAACAGTCCCCGTTGCGCCAGTGTCACCACCGTTGATCGTGTTTCCAACGAGCCGTCCCAAAACTCATGCACGAGTTGATTCACATTCGCTTGGTATATGCTCGGACGAGCGCCATAGTTTATCGGATGATGCAGGATCTGAGGAGATGCACGAGGCAGCGGAAAGAGAAGACCTCGTAGGCCTTCTGTCGAGCCCGGGTACATCTATCAGGAACCGGGGGAGCACGATATCTCAGAACCATCTACAAGGATCACGCTCTAGCTCAAACTCGAGGTCGAATTCCCATACTTCGTCGTCGCGTTCGCGGGCTCCGTCGTTCTCCGTTTCACTACGAACTCGAGCACAATCACTTATGCAAAATATTGGTGCGGCCTCTCAATCCTCAATCGAGCTCGTCCAGACTGCTATACGCTCGCGCGCTAATTCGTCCATGGCTCGACTGGAGGAAGATTCGTGCTACTCCGATGGGCGTACGCATTCAAGGTCTGGGAGCGGATCGGTCAGTGCGAATGAGAATTATACATTTGGCCAGCCAATGAGGATGCACCTTCCTGTCCGCGAGCAGGAGCGTGTTGAGGAAGAATCTGCTACCCCAGGGCCAGAGCCTCAGACACTTTCTCCACTCCACCGTTCCCTCTCTCATATCTCTTCCCCCGGTCCTCACCAGCCAGTGTACTCTTCATCCCAGTCCTCAGGGCAATCTCAACGACAGCCAAGCCCCGACCTGGAACCAGCTTCCACCTCACAGGCCTTGCCAATAATGAAAGCAGATTTCGTGACCTCAGGACCGTCGAGTCCGGTTGAAATTCCTCGGAACCAGATTTACGAAAATGGCCATGCTACCGAATCAGTGACAAGTAGTCCACCCGATATCAGCACAGCGCCTGAATCATTCGTTACAGCGCCTGCGACGATAGATGGCACGACAGAATCAAGTGGCCGTACGATTCCAAGCTGGGGTGACCTCTCGCACATGGCACACCACCCGGACGCAACGTGGCGTCCTGCATGACCGTACCATGCCTCTTCATCTGGGTCCGATTTATGACCCTGAACATGAGTTTTTCATTTTTCGTCTTCAAGTTCTATTTGTTTGGTTGGCTCGTACATCTACCTTTCCTCCGTTTTGTTCTCCCACCGCGCGACACATCTATCCTCCCGACTCTATTTATCCATTAATAGATATCATAATATTACTTCACCCCATTTCATCCTATCCGCAGTTGCTACCCCGTGTTACCTATCTACACCTATCTATCCATGCGCAATACATTTCTTGTCCTTCACACTCTTCTCATGAACTTTCGCAGTATAATATGTTTTATATGTTCTCCAATCTATCTGCCCCAACGTACAACTCAACACCAGGACCGTTTCTTTCCTCAAGGTCGAGCTCACGGCGTCCAGCTCAAGAACCTTTCCAGGGACTGCGGTAAAGTAGCGTTTGATAACGACGAAAAGCTCCTTTCATTTATTAACCACCTAGGCTGATCCGTCGCAGGCGACTTCCCTGGGTATATTCACATATGCAAAATACAAACACTTTCTCGTTCTTGACGTTTCTAACGTCATGATCAGCTCAAAAGCCATTTCTACAATAGTCTCATTGACGGACATCGTTCGTCAGGCTGTGTCGCAGCAACATAATCAGCATCCGATTCCCATCTTTCTCGCTTCATTTTGAATCATTCAAGTAAATCAAAAATAACAACGTTAATTGTACACCATTTAAGCTACATGAAAGTGATTTCCAATGGTGAACACGGTCCATACGCTTCAAAAGGTTGACTTCAAATATAAAACATGCTCTCTCTCATATCACGATGAAGCTAATCAAACCAAATGTAAGTATCTGGTGGTCCTCTTGAAAGATTGAACAATCTTACTCCTTCACCCCACGCATCTCTCGCAGCCTGGAATACTCGATTACGTTCTTCTTCACGATCATACCTTCCTCGCCCAGATGTCGAAGTCTTGTCATCAACCAAAAAGTCATTCAGATAGCACCGACCACGTTCACAGGCCAGATCGGCATAATACGCGGGCGGGATGAGACTAACAGCCTTTGTGGCGCGAGCATACAGGTAGCTGGTGTCGTGTGTCCCCTTCTGGATCTCGTCTGCCGTGAACCGATTCTCGTCATACACTACGGTATAGTGAGTGGCCTTTACGGTCCCTTGAATGCTAGCGTGTGCTTGGAGGTAGAAATCAAAATCAAACCTACCCGTAGACTATGAGGACGCGACGAAGTAAATTTGAAAAGAGATCATACACCGCAGTAACCCCTTTGTCTACGACAGTGCCCGGACGCGTGTTGCCGTTCCGGTCGGCAAACTCTGAACCTGTTGGGAAAAATCTTGCATGGTGGCGTTTGCTATCAAGGTGCAGATCCATTGCTCAAGAGAATCCGATGAATGATGATAAGATATGACTCACCCGCAGATGATAATAGACAATTGAGGCTTATACTTTGTCTTCCTTTCTTTAGTCTCGAGCTTCTTGAAGGCATCAAGGATCTGTGGCAATTCATCTTTGATAACTGTATCGAATTGACCCTAACAAGCGCAACGCAATCAGATACAATCAAACGGAATCATCCTCACCTCTAAGTCTTGTCTTACCTCAGAGACGCCATCACGAAAGACAATGATCCTTTCCGGTAGCTTCTTGTTTTTCCTCTCATAGGCGATAAGCCGCTCCACGAGCATGTTATCGAGTTCATCCAACATCTATTACGATCATTGCGTTAGCATTTGCCTGGAGGGAGACAGCTAGAACCCACTTCTTGTTTGCTCTTCTGAATACGTAAACTGGCTGGAAATTGGACGAAAGAGTCATCAATGCTGGCTACAAGCGCAGCAATAGACGGAGTGCCCTCCCTACTCCCTGGACCTGGATGAGTTACGTCAATGCCTACCATCATCGTTTTCTTCTTTGTCAGCCATTTCATAGCAGCGTCGTCGAGCTACGAACATGATCAGACTGAGTACAATAGTGGAAAGTCTTCGTACCAGATGATTGATGCCTCCAAGCTTCGTGTTTACCTTTAATGCGACGTTAGAGAAGTACTGATCTTGTTTCTTCTCGTCCGTCAATGCCTTGTTAAGTTGCATGTGGACCGTATGTAAACCTAACTCCACGTCTCCGATACGCTAGAACGAAAACAGAGCATCAGACTCGAAATCCTAGGAGGAAGCAAATTTAATTCGACCTTGATGGCGGGATATATATAATTATCCCGATTTTCCAACAAAACGAGGATAAAGCTTGGTTTGTGTCCTTGAAGCTTGGAAAGATGTTCTTTGAAAGTTGATCTGATACTGTCAATACCTTTAACACGATTCGGGTCGTTTCTTTCAGGACCAAGGCTGATAGGAATCAAGCGTGGACGACCCTGTGGCATGACCACTCCACTTCGCTCCAATTTTCTCGAAAATCCCTGGACTAATGCCGCCAACCTGGGATCATCGGGACCAGAAATCATATTGACACCGTCTCGCACGACTACAACCCACCAACTCGAGACCTGCGCTCCCTTGTGAAACTTGACGTCGAGAATGTTCCAACTCCCGTTACTGACGTTAGGAGGTTTTCCAGCCTTATATGACAGTCGCGGTGGGACAAGTTCACGAGCAGGGATGACAGCCATTTCGATATCAATGCTGATACCGAACCCATCAACAGGCATTCCAACAGGTCCGGATAAGGCGAGTTTAGAAAAGCCTTGGTTGACGATAGCTTCTGCGTTAGCTTTTGGAGGATTGCATGCATAGCGAATCATTTGTGCTGTTTCCTTGTCATTCAACTTTCCATAAGGTTGCCCTGGTAAGATGTCGCATAGTTCAGCCGGTACCCAAACTTCTTTCGTTTGGCTTCCAAGATCAACGACGGGGAGATCGGTGGGGTACCGGAGTTTGATATTGTATTCTGCGAACAAGGTCAGGATGGTGTAATATACGAAAACGCAAACCTACTCTTCTCAAAGTACCTTTCAACACTGACGACACCTCCCAATTCAGCGCAATTAAACTTGGTGTTTCGGGCAGACGTTGTTCCAACTCTTTTAATCGGCTTCGTGTGTCCTAGGTGTTTCGTTCTGACTCTCATCCTGCCAAACGATTTGGGTAAAGTAGGCATAGCACCGTGAGAGCCGCGCGAAAAGCTCAGCAGAGCATCGGCGAGGCTTCCGGGGACGATGAAAGCAGTCATACAGACATTTCTAGGGAATAATGAATAAGAGTGCTAAGAAGAGAGACCATATACATACACATTAACAAGGAGTTGCTTGTACGAGGGCCGCACCGATGTATAAAATCCCTGTAATGCTTCTACACCAGTCCCAAGGCTCACTTTTTGGCTTGAGGCTGGGAAGAAGTATCGGTTCTTGCCTACCCGAACGCCGTTGCGACTAGCGTTTTGTTGGAGAACGAGATTGAGGGCAGATACTAAGGGAAGTGGATCATAGTCTCGAGATTCTGCCTTTCCGCTCATGAAACTTGCGGAAAAAGTTAGATAAATTAGATACAAGTTAGTAAAGCGTACTCTGTTAATCGAGTTGGGTTGAGCTCTCGTTCGAACTCGATGTTGACCATGTAAACCTTGGCACCTGGTTTCGGGGATTTGTCCGGGCTTTCGAAAAAAGGAACCTGTATATTCATCGGCTGAGGTAGCTTTTTCGCAGAGACCAATCGCTGGCTGCGATCATGAGCTATGTACGGAAGATGAGGCCTAACATTAGAACTCTGCTCAAGGAGCTCAAAGATACGTCCTTTAATGCGGTTGATGTCTGTTTTCGGGCTAATATCCACAACATAATCATAGATAGGGCCCTTAGGAAGCTTCACAGGGAAAAAGTTAGCCCTCAACGTGATAGGAGTGCCGAGCGTTCCATATCCAGGTCGCAGAGGCCGATCTGGAATGACTTTCAAAGAGTTGAATGCCTTTACGAGCGAAGCATGACTGGCATCATCAAGACGTGGAGGTATATTAGCAGGGGATTCCTCAGCAAAAATCACTGGGCCACCGCCACGGCCACCGCGACCTGGATGGCCAGCACGGCCTCTAGAATCGCTTCTGCCAGACGGACCGCCACGGAAGGCCGGGCTAGCGCGTCCACCCCCATAGCCATCAGAGCTCTGGGGAGTGTAGCCTCTGCCGCCCCTCCCTGTAGGTCCGCCTGGCCCGCCTCGGCTGCCCTCGGTGCTACGGGATCTGCCACCTCGTTGTCCTCTGGTGCTCATGTGTAGGGCAAGTTGGTAGTAGGAATTAAGGAAGGCGTACTGCGGTTTCGCTTTATAAAGACAGCGAGAAGCCCCCGGGCCGGATTGCCGCCGCGAACCACACCTTTCTGTCATTCGGCCAGTGCTGCGAATCGGCCTTATCCTTGTCAATGTCAATCTTCCTATTACTCACATAAGCAAAGATCTTATGACTTATGACCAGGGGCCCAGCTGCTGTGCCCGTTTAGATGGGAGGAATCCGCGGGAACAGGTGCAATAAAAGCTCTGACGCACTGAGTAAGTCTGGAATGCACTGTATAATGCGTCGCTCGCGCATTTGAGTCCGAGGTAGAAAGCTCGACCAAACTCGCGCACAGTGATTATATATGGTCAACTCTTTTGAAATCAATCATACTATCGTCTCTGTACAATGCCCTGCTGACTGAAGCATGAGGAAAAGTGTACTTAGTTTATACCTTATAGTAGACCACGGGTTCCAACTGTCACCAATCGCTATCAACTAAATAGAATTTGTGTTCATATGATCAAAGGATAGCATACGTGACGTGTCCAAAACTTTGGTATTCATACAAGTTGATATAATCTACATATTCAATTCTGAATAAGATCTGAACAATTCCATACGTGCTCAATCCCAGTTCTTGATCTTCATCGTTCCATGCTCCATGAAGTTAGTGTGGAACTAGTACCGGCAATCAGGCATATAACACGCAGAAAGGCACGGGAAAACGCACTTTGAACGCATTCCTCAACATATGTGGTTCATGTCCCGCACCGCGTTTCATGCACTCATGCAGCGAACGGTCATAGTACTACACAAGCAAATCACAATCAGAATCAGAACTATCGAAGCATCTATGCAACGAAAGATGTACACACCTCGCGCAGCGAGTCTTTGTAATCGGGGTGTGCGCACTTGTCAATGATAAGCGGGGCGCGCTCGCGCGGAGAGAGACCGCGGAGATCAGCGAGACCTTGCTCGGTTACGACGATGTCAAGGTCATGCTCTGCGCGCGCGGATTGTTAGTTTGTAATTTCGAGAAAAACGGGAAGGGTAGAGGGCGGTCGATGTACCTGTCTGATCAACGTGCGAAGCGAAGGGAACGATGCACGAGATGCCCGTGGGGTCGGTCTTGGTCGGACGACTAGTCGGACGAAGTGAGAACATTCATCAAGAGGTAAAGGAAGGGAACACGAGCGGACCTGGAAGGTGTATGCATAATCGAGAGCTTGGCATTCCTCAAGAAGTCAGCTGACCCGCCGAGACCATTGAGCATCCGTGATCCGAGAGCGTTCGTCGAGTTTGCATGGGCGTACTGCACGAAGGGAAGGAACGAGATTGAAGAGAAAAAGGAAAAGAAGGGAGAATACGTACGATATCAACTTCGAGTGGGGTATTCATCGCAATGATACCAAGTCGGCGAATAATCTCGGGAGAGTTAGCGACTTGCTGGGAGCGGAGGAGAAGGCGGTTTTTGTAGTTTGCCCAATCTGATATGAAAGGTCAAGTTAGACACTGTGAGCGTCTACGTATGAGAGGGGACTGACTGGCGTAGAAATGCTCAAATCTGACAATACAATACAAGTATTAGTGTGGAAGGAAGAGGAGAATGGAATAGATGCGCACCCTTCGGGGGAGAACTTGATGCTGGTCGCAGTCGCAAAAGACAGCTTGCCAGAGTCAAAAAAGGGTATGAAGGTGTCTAGATCTCTTGTCAAACCCCCTCACACGACCAAGAACAATATCATACCCTGTAACACCTCGGTCCATACTTGCACTTGCTCGAACGGACCGTCTGCAAGACCACCGATGATCGAATTCGCAACGTTGCCAATTCCGGACTGAAGAGGAAGGAGATTCTTCGGAAGGCGTCCAGCAGCGACTTCCTCCGAGAGGAACTCGATGAGATGCCCAGCAATGGCACGAGATTCCTCATTCTATGTACCTCATCAGTCAAATGGATAATCCAATCTATCCAATCCAGCGAGGCATACCTCAGGGGCGTTGGGTCCTGTGTTATCGGGATGTCTAGACTCGAGAATCGCGACAATACGATCTGGGTCGACAGAGATGGCGGGCTCTCCAATGCGGTCTTTGACGTGTTTAATCAACTGTTCACAGTTGGAAATCAGGAAAACAAAAAGAAAAAAGGAATGGAGACATACATAGGGCTGACGATAGGGTGGTACAAAAGACTGATTGATATCATGTAACCCTTCCAGGTTCGGGATAAGCGTATTGACTTCGACGATGATCTTTTCAGCACTCTGGAGAATTTCCGGCGTTGCACCAACCGAAGCTCCCGGAACAATTTTTCCATCCTCTGTTATGCACGTGGCCTCGACTATTGCCCAATCTAAAGGTTTACGTGGGTCCCCGTGCCCTTTGCGGAGGCTATAGTAACCATATGTCAGATCTTGTGGGAACACTACACGTGCATACAAGTGCCAAGTTAACTCAAAAGAGAACAAGATGCCAAATAGAGAAATACAAACTAGAAAGATGCTTGTCAGCAAACTCGATGCGGCCGGCGTTGATACCTTTTGCAATGTCCTTGCCAACCTGGTGGGGGTAGCGGCGCGCAATCCTAGATGACCAGGCTATGAGCTATGAGGACGAGGATAAAGGCGATTAACTTACATGTCCAGCCGCGCCCAGCGGTCTTCAACCTCAGGGCCAACAGATGCCCCAACAAAGAGATTGAACTTCTTTTTGGTCTCAGGCTTTGCTTGCAAGTTGTGTGCCTCTGCGTGATCTGCTATAGCCTGTAGATGTGTGAATACGATGCTCACACGGTCATTCTAGAACATACCGTGGGCATCGCTTTGGGATACCCGACACCAGTAAAACCTGACCAGCCGATCTATGTGGATTGCGGGTCAGTCATTACTCGAACTCGTGGTGGGAAACAACGGACATAGTCATCATCCTACGATCAAAACGTTATCATGCGCATTGACAGATACATAATATTGAAGGGGCGCATACCTTGAATAGAGGCACGAGATCTTCAGCATTCGCGAGCCTCTTCAGCAGAGCAGGTCGACGCACGCGCTCGCGAAGCGCAGCAGAGATGGATTGGGCATTTTGGCGCAGGAATGGGGTGACACGCATGGTGGTGAGAGGAAAAATCGAAGAATGAAGCGCTTCCGTGCCATTGAAGTTAGACAGATTAAAAGATCGGAAAAAGTGGATGTATAAGACAAGTGTCCGTGCCGAGTATGATCGATCAATGCGTTAGCGGTTCTGCATTATCTTGTACGTACTTCCTGTCACTGGGGGATGAGGCTTATATAATCTTAGAGGATATTTACTTGTAGATTCTGTTGAAAAATAACGAGATTTTAAGCTAAATTTAGCCCAGAATAAATAATAAGACGTGGAAGTTTACTGGTTGTTTTAAGAGGAGCCCGAGGCTTGCTTTGTGTATCTTGTCTGCTGCTCATAAATAAGACAGATTGCCGATATAAGTCAGAGGATGTTCTCTCTGAGGTTTGTTATAATTCGCATAAACGAGGTGATTGTTATGGGAATTTTCTACTCACACCCAGCTGACAACTCGCAATAGAATATCATGTATCAGTATCGGATAGATTCTGGACAACGAAAGATTACAGGCTCTATAGTGTAGTGGTTATCACTCGAGATTCTGATATTAATTTCTCGAGACCCAGGTTCGATCCCTGGTAGGGCCTTGGTCAATTTGTTTTTTTTCTTGAACAGTGGAATCTTTCTCGCTCCTTACTAGAAATCTGTTGGATCAATGCCAAATGGGTTAGTTTATCTGCATTCGTACTGTATCAAAAAAACCCACAGCCTCACCGTTGTTTTTGGAAAAGCTCTCCCGAGGTGCCCGGTATATCTGCTACCTCCACGCGTGAGCTTCAGTCATTCGTTCCAGTTCCCTACCGGCTACGCCTGCCTACAATCTTCTTTGGGCTCCATAAATTCAGATTTTATTGTCTTGCATGATTGTGGATGATCCCCTCCTGACACTCAATTTGCGGTTCCCATACCTCGAAACCCTGCCTGACGGTTGACGCTGGAAAGGAAGAAAACCTTTGCAAGAGACGCCAATGCAGTCGAGGATGATGGTAAGTCACACACTGCTTCCGGCGTTTGGATTCGGTCCAGAACAAGCAAAGTTAAAGACAGAACAATAAGTATTCTTCTTTCCGACTAATACTTATCGAAAATTATGGGTGTTCAATGGGATGATCTCTTGTCGACGTCGCGGAACTTGTTCTCTGCACTTGGTGAACGGGATCTCTGTATCGTGAGCACATCAAGTCTGGATGAGACGCTGGGACGTTTAATCCCTTGTGTGATGTTAACGTTCTGCTCTAGTACAGTTGTTTTTGGGATTCTTGCATTGCAGAATTACTGCGAAGAACAGTAGATCAAGTTTCACATCGTAATTCTGGGCCATTTTTTAACATCCTAGGCATGAGCGTGACAGTGTTGAGGGAAGCTTGAGAGTTTTGAAACATAACGAGCGAGTAATGTGATGAACCGGCCAATACAACGCAGGCGATACTCTGGGTGACTGAACTCAAGGTCCCACTCAGCCCATTGATCTTCCAAGAGTTGAAAACTAATATTAGTTGCCGAGGCGACTCAAGCTCGACCCTCCTCCCAACGAGATCAAGCTGAAGACACGAAGTAAGAGCTTTCGGCCTCGAATAGGATCACGGCATACTGGTTCGATGTTTTGAGAGGGATCTGCATTGCATTGGATCATCTCAACGTTCAATGCGAGTCGTCAAAGTTTGTACAACCAAGCGAAGAAGTTCTGAACCCAAGATATCTACATACTATGATAGGACCTCGAGGATTGGACTTTTGAAACACTCATAGCAATGAAGTATGTGTAATAAGACTGTGTTGACAACGGATCAGAGACGGTTGAACCGAGCCGAAGTGGAGATTGAAAAGGTCATTAAACATTGAAACGTAGCCATTGAAAATGCTATTGGACACGGTCCGTGAGTTGATTGTGCAAAAATACCTGCTCCTGGTAGTCAATCCCTGTAAGATGTTCGTAAAGAGTCGATTGAGCCCGAAACCGAAAGATGCCAAAGGTATGGAAAGATACAAAAAGATACAGACTCCTCAGACAAAGGAATTTATGTAGGGTTTCGATGAACCTGTGAGGAGAGACGACGGGATGTTTCGATAGAATGAGAGGTCAATGTTCCAGAGAATGCCTTGATGAAAGGTACCAGATAGATCATATTTCTTCGCACAATGCTGTTGTAGCTTTCGCTTTTCAATCCAGTATAAAACTGATGAAGAGATAGATCCTCTATCTGAAGGGCGGAAGTTATCAGTCAATAACGGTCAGAGATATGTCAACAGAAACGGCATGTAAGCAGCACGTACAAACTGCTGAATGCCGGTTTTACTGAGAGATTAAATCAGGAGATCGCTTCGGGGTGGGTTTGCGTCGTGTCAATCAGAACAGAATCGATCGCTTTTTGGCCTTCTGCAGTCCTTTGACCTTCCTTAGATATCAGAACTCCACTCCAGCGGATATAGATGACTATGTAACACCAAGACTTTCAGAGTGGGTCATGCAAAGTATGCTTACAGTCAGGGTGTTACTGAAGATTGAGTATGGAATATCGACGTGTACATCCATAGCTCGACGAGGATGGTGAATTCCAGAAGTTATCTTTTTTCGCACGATCCTTCGCTAAAGAAGTGTACATCACTCTCATGGATTCAGACTGTTGCCCGGCGAAAAACGTGTGTGTTCTCGAAAACCTATTCAATACTGTATTCCAAGGAATACGGGAAGAACATATCATCCACGAAGCGTGTGCCGCCACAGCCGGGCTCCCCCGATATTGCGTCTTGACATGCACAGCTAGTGGAATTTCTGATGAGCATTGTAGCATCAAATGATGTTTTAAAATGCACAGTTCTGAAATTGGAAATACCAGAGAGGTGTATAAGCCTGTTAGCTTGGGCAAGACAACCCGGTAACATTTCCAAAAAGCGCTCAGCAAGCGCCGGTGACCTACTAAGTTGTCACGTGCATCGATCTATCTATCGATATCGATCTTCAGAAAGGTTGATGCGGGGCAAGAGTATTTCGCTGCTATCCTGTTTATCTATACATATCAGCGCTGTGTTTATGTCGTTGGGTATACTATTGACTTAGCCTTTCTGTCGCTCAAGGCATATTTACTTTTTCTTCCTCCGCAAGGCAAAATGATAATTACCACGTTTTTTCAATATACGATGTAGCCACATTGCAGAAAGCATAGCCGAAAGTTCTCATATCGAAATTCTAATTGATGCAATGGCTCGTGACCTAGCAAAGTGCAAATTTTACTAGTGCGAAATGAATTTCAGTCCGCGTTGGCGGAAAGTAGCGCACCGCTTGGTATCTGACTCGAAAGAATCTGAGCGGCGTGTCGACATTCGAGTCCCGGACCAGATAACAAGGCCATCATGTTCGAAATCTCAAGCAATACGGTTGCATCCGGGGGTGGCCCCTGTCCTTCCGTGTGACACCGCACAAAAATACAAGGGTAGCCATAAGCAAAATTCAAGGTGGCGTCGTGACAGGGGCTGAATATTAAATATTGACTATTGACCATTAGACTCAGTACGCAATCAGTAAGCGAAAGCATTCTTGGTGAAGAAAAGAGTGGAAGAAAGCTCTGAAAGGCATAAATGTAGCTGTGCGCCACACTATCGAGGTGTGATTGTACATACAAGGGTTGACTAATGTATCCTGAAATTAATAGGGAAATTTAGACGATAGCTGCTAGGTAATTGTCAATCAATGGCAGAGTTTGCGATACCAGAAGCCAGTGGTATGTCCAAAAGGGCCTATTTAGGCACACAGGAAACCCTTTGAGATCAATGAACCAACCTATGCGGTATTTATCTATCAGTTCGGTTACTCCTGGCCGTCGGCCGCTGAATTCAAAAAGACCCATCCAAATGTCCTGATCTCTTCACCTTTCTTTCCGAAATACAGCTCGGTCTCATAAGCCCAATTTATAGTGCCCACAATGAAGTCCTTCAAGATCTGAACGTAAGATAGGAGATCACCCAGGTGTGCGAGCTCGTCGCCTCCTTCCACGTTCGGTACGAGTGATTCGGAGGTAGCTGTCGAACGTGACAGTGTGAACCAAGACCACGGAAAAGACAAAATATTTGTACGAGATGTAGTGATGTGCGACGACCTCGGCCGATCAAACAGAGATTTTTCAGTGTCAACGAAAGAGTCGAACATTTCTTTGATCATTGATCCCGCTAAGTTGACAGCTCCTTGGAGGGAGAGGTGTTTATGAGTCATCAGAACTGTGATGAGGTTGTGATGGTTGCCCTGAAGTTGATCATGATTGTAGGCGACGACATCCTGAACGATCAACGTCATTCAGACTCGACCGTTCATAGAACCGGCGGGAGTATAGCTACCAAAGAATAACAGATTATGCCAATTGCCAGACGCTTTAGATGCATAAAGTTCTGATAAAAAACCTCATCCATGATTGGCATCTTGAGATTCTCTGTTAACTCAGTAAGGTCTAACAGTAGGCAGAGCCCAGAAAGGTCACTTCTCAGGGGGAGGTACGTCTCAAGGTCAGGTATTACGTCGTGTATATGACTAGAAAGTAATTGAAGCTGGGAAGAATGATATGAATGTACTGCATGTGTGAAACGTGTCGTCCATGTGGTCGCTGCCCTCGCAACGAGGCGCTTCAATTCGGGCAGAAGGCTGGACACAGATGAGCAAGGGTACAATCGAATTGGCAAGGATAGACAGACTGTCGGAACAGTTCATGCTTTTCCAAAATCATGACACCGTCATCGATGTCATCGATGTCGCTTGACCAGCCAGAACTCTCCTTGGCTGAAGCAGCTTTGAGGCGACCATCGGCGATATTCAAGATGCTAATGAAATTGGCGAAAAACGTCAATTGTGGTTGACCACAGCCTGGAACACATAAAGCGGCCAAAAGACCAAACTTTGCTGAATGAAGACAATCGCGCTCGGTTGTTGTAAGAAGGTCACTCGATTCGGCAGTTTTCAAAGAAAGTAGCCATGATTCGGATGTAACAGCGGCAGGACGGCAAAAGGCATTGGCACGAAGCTCGAGTGACTGACAGAGACTCAGAAGATCAGGAAGCTGGTAGCTGGGGGCCATGAGAGCTTTGTATTGACGAAAGTCGTTCAAACCGGAGCAACGCTCACTTTGTTCGTAGCGTGCACATGGTATCCCACGACTCTTGTTCTCAACTCGTTCCTTCTAACTGCCAAATCCGTCTGCACCACGTTGTTACGAAGGCACCACGTTGGCCCCAGATTAAGCGATTCTTTTACCCACTCCATCGCTGAACGACCGGTAAGGCAATCTGAGTCCAGTGGGCGTTGTTCCCTTGTCTGATCATGATCGAGAGTCACGTCATTTTGATTCACAACACAAGCCAAAGTGGGAAACTTCCCGAAGGCAGAGGCCAGTGTGGATATTTGTCTCTATTGACATCGCCCTTGAAACCACACATCATTCTGGAAATCAATAGCAGAGAAGGGATTGCAGAGAATTCCTGTGAGAATCTCCTGTTAAAAACAAGTTATTGGCAAGTGTTTCTCCAGAAAATCTTGTGAATATCTTCTAATTAGGGAATATCAATAAGATTTTCTGTAGAAACACTTGTCAGAAGTCAACATCACCTGTTTTTAACAGGTGTTTCTCACAGGAATTCTTTGCAATCTCCCGAGGTGCGTGATGCAGACACAGATGGACTATTCGAGTTAAGTTGAAAGGACTCTCAGAGCTCAGAATTACCTCTTATGACCTCTCCCCACTCTCTAGGTCTGATGCATACATTCTTAACATGATTCAGCTCTAATTTATATTGGAGTAATAGTAATAGTTGCACTCATGTTGTACCGTGCCAACGTTGGATAGATGAATGGAAGGAGTCAAGAGAGTTGCGGATATGTCCCCACGGGGCTTAAATCCGGCGATAATAGCAGTTTTATAGAAGATTTATCATGTCCATCGACTGGGCCCAGTAGATTTACCACAATGAGCCGTGTTCTTCAATACGGAACGAGCAGCTATTAATTAGAAGAAGAATTCAACTCAAGTACTTCTCGGTTAAGTGCGCGCACGATGGCCGTTGTATTTCCTTGGACATCTCCGTGGTCCATGGGAGGAGCAGAGAGGAAATAGACCTCGTGGGGTGATAAGATCACATGGCATCCAAAAAAGCGCTAGCGGATGTTGTGCCGTTAACGGATTTCTGTGTCCACCGCCGAAGGACTTAGGGTCTTCCGAGCATGATGATCAGAAGCATGCACTAGTGGGAACTTAGAGGCTAAGTCTAAAGTTAATATCTGATATCGACTTGTTAGCAAAGGACAACTTGTTAAATTGACAAGACAAGATATAGGTCGCGAAGCAACGAGCAGTTTAAAGTCCGAAAGACAATTGTACAATGTATTAGATAATTTGACTCAGTGTGTCGACAGAAGTGTTGCCAGGATGTCGCAGTGTGCAGGAAAGATAGAGTGTCTTCAAACGAGCTGGACAGTCCGCAGTTTATCGTGTATCATCGGCTTACCCCTTTAAAACCAATAGTCACACCAAAGAAACTCGTGATCATGTTAGCGACGATCCACGACTATTTAGTAGAAGCCACTATCAGGATATTTCTGCATCGAAGTAGTCACCCAAACTCGGAACCATGGTTCTGCCGGACCCGTGGGGGCGGATCTTTGTGTGTTGATGCTGTCAAAATCCATGCACGTTTTCATCTGCCACAGTCTGCAACAAGTAATGGACAACGTCCAAAAGCCTGGAGTGGGAATCTAGTTCTGTCAGGTTCTGTCAAGGACTGTGGGGAAAGATTCTGATAGCCCCGAAAACAACCGGGTGCCTGGCGTGATGTGAACGACGCAACGACTGCCCAGCGTTCGATGTGGCCATGGGAGTCTTGGACGCAGCAACAGTAAGTTTCTGGGGCACCAGATGTTTTAATCTGCTTTCAGCACAGGATGCAGGCCCATAGGGTCAGGATACAAGTCTAGATTGTAATACATACCCGTAACCATGCAAATCGAGGAGTGCACATACCTTGTGTACAACCATGTTTCGTCCGCAGTGGACGAGTAGTAGCATGTATATGAAGACCTAGTAATTTTAGCCTCCGAGCTTGAAGAATATATTCCTATTCGATAGGAAGAAAGGCAGGTCCTAATCTCAAATCCATGAGCGACTGACATGTTACCAAGCACACGAAGATACTTGCTCCCGAACCATTTCACAGGCCATCAGTCTATCTTCTCTTCCATGATGGAAAACGACCTTGTTAAAGCAATCGCTCTTTTCTGTGTCCGAATCGACTCAGACCGGGTTGTGTATTCCAACTCGGTAGTTTGGATAAGTTTGGTAACCAAGGTCAAGCTCCGTTGTGCATTTACTATCTTCCGTCGCATGTCATACGGTCATTGTCCATTTTTTGACCGACGTTGCTTGTCCCGCTATCATCACCTGAATCCACTGAATGATTAATTTCTTCGACTTTCTGGACTTTCTCCGAAGCTCGACACATATATACTTAGTGGGAAGAGACAATTGATTTCCTAGTCCCGCCTCTGAGAATGTCGACAGCATTTAAACCATCCATGCTACGGAGCAACTTGGGTCACTGTACAAACCACATCCTCTCGCACGAATACTAATCACAACAGATGACGGATACTCAGCAAAGGAAAAGGCTGCAGGGCAACCTAAGTCCACCTCTGGGAATGTCGACAGCCTTAAGCCATAGAATACTCGGCCTGTAGGCTAGCCAAGCCCACCTCTGGGAATGTCGACAGCCTTAAAGCCATCGGATACCCGGCGAGATGAGAGGTTGCAGGCTAACCTAGGCCCACTGATGTCGACGGCCTTTGCCATTTCTGAACTTGTCGCCCTCATTATGTTCACACAGGACACCATTACATTACATTCAGAGAAGTAACTTTCTGGACATTGCTATACCATACTGTATAGGTTGTCTGTGCGCTGGACCGTGCACTGTGTTTCTGGACCATGCGCTGCATAGTTTTCACGGTCTTTGACGACATTCTTCCTTACATTCCCTCTAGTGTAGAATCGATGGATGCAATCGTCTATGTAGTTATAATGTCCTTTATGATCCATGATTGCGTGTCATGGGCTTGATATCCGGACATCAGATGGGGTTCAATACAAAACGTGGTGGATGACCGCGGGTGCCATGTGTGGCTTACAAAAATAGATGAGTCAAAAGGATAACTGACGGGTCTTCCCACGGTCAGTAAATACAAATGAATGACATTTTTAACTCAGAACTCAGGTTACTGGCACGACAAGAGCCACCCGCGGCCGTTTCGTGTCTGCTTCCTTCTTGAGCATAATCTATAATCTCATCCGGCCCTTTCTTCTGTCTCTCCCTTTGAAGGTTTATCGCTTTCATTCATTCTAATTTCCCCTGCACGATTCTATTCATCTGCAGGCTGAGACGTGTCGGTACATATCTAGATACTTCATGAGCTCACAATGATTTGACGATTTCTCACACAGCTTTCTCGGCCTGACTTGATCGCGCTCGCTTTTCTGGAAACCTTCCTCTCGTTCCCTGCCTTCACAGGTTTTTTTTGCGCGCTGTGTGTAATTGGGCGCAATTTTTAGAGTCTGATCTCGTCGCGGCAAAGATATCTTGGTCACCACCATGACAGATCTAACAGTTTTGATTTCTCCGTTGCCGTTATATCCTGCGATGAAACCAGGTTTCCTCTTCGGGAGGAGGACACCCCAGCCAGTCAACCGCCCAATCATGGTCACATTGGAGACAGAGAGGGAGCCGGATGGTGAAGATGGAACTTCTGGGAACGATGATCAACCTTCCTCGTCTTCGCCACCGAGAAGGACTCGGTCACCCAGGAGGTATGACTCAACATTACTTTCCCCGCCACCACACACGTGGAAGTCGCGGCCGCGTTCACGGCACCGACCCAGTCGCTCCCAGAGCGCTCCACCGGAGAGAAGGATACGAAAGGACGAAGAAGAAATAGTAGTGGAAGATGTTTTGGAACAACGTCCGATCGAGCTTGCGCCCCTTGATTTCGTGCGACCCAAGCCTCCAAGGAGCCTTACAGCTTTTCCTGCTATTCCGACCACGCGAGGAGGCGAACTTATACGTCCACCCCCACCATTACGTGAGTTTTCAATCGAGCCAAGATTTCTGCACTTGTCTCAGGTCTCCTTTTAGTTCGCCCGACCACTTTCTGGCGCAAGACCCGTAAATCAGGAGTATCCGGCCCCTCTTACTCTCCTTCTTCCCACCTCATCCGTCGTTCGACGTTCATAGCTGCCGGGCTCACCTTCGACTCACCAGTACACGATCTCAGTGCCCTTTGTGTGGAGAGTCGAGTTGGATTCATCGTCGTTCCCCCCGAGCAGTTGTTATAGTCATAGTAAAAGGGGATGTTTGCAGGGTCTCTGTTCGCTGTGTGTATTTTGGCAGGATTGTGTGTACCGCTAGCCACGTCATCCAGCGATGTCAAGACGCTCGGGGTTCAGGACGTCATCAACTCCAGGCGGCAAGTAGTGATACCTCAACCCGTCATCAGCGCCAGCCCATCATCACCCCCTGTCGCGGCATCGCCCATGCCCTCACCAGTCAACACGCTGACACCCACACTCACACCCCCGTCCCCGCCTTTGATCTCACCCATCGTGGAGATAACAATTGTGATAACTGCACCGTCCGTCAGGCCATCCGCAACCCCTTCTGCAGCATCGATCTCTGCATCCCCGCTTTCAACCTCTCCAGCCAATACGAACCAGGACATGGGTTCCGCAGCGCAGCGCGGATACCAACACAAGTTCAACCTCCTTTATCTGATACCCGTGTTCGTAGTCCTCGGTATCCTATGGGGCGCTCTCGCGGCGTGGTTAACGTACAAGTGTGTCATGCGGCGGCGCAAGGCGCAGGACAACGTCTTCGTCTGCGGCCCTCGGTACGTCCCGGCCGCGAGGGACCCAGAGGGCGGAAAGTCGCCGCAGCAGTACGAGATGCAGGTTGTCGCCCTCTCGTGGCCAGATCTCAGGCAGGCTGGGAAGGAGTCTGAGATGCACGAGGAGGACGACCCGTTTCTTCTCCCGCCGTCGCCCACGGCACAACGGGCGGGGAGGACAAAATCTGTGCAGTCCACGACGACCGCGTATTCGGATGCGACTTTTGCGCTGGAGACGGACGACGAGGGCAGGAGGGACGACGTCCCCTGGGAGAGCTTGAGGCATAAGAGCATCAAGCGCGGGATACTGGCAGAAGTGCAGAGGGAGGGGAACCGCATTGATTCACTGCGGCCGTCGGGTACTGTGCGGAACACGGGCACGGGGGTTGGGAAGACGGTTGCGCGGCGGGTGTCGCGACATAGAAAGACGGGCTCGGACCATCTAATCAACGACATCGACCAGATGCTCACCGGTGCGGACGCCCACGGAATACCTGTACCCAGCAGTCGACCTCGGAACCTCCGCGCCGACTCTGTGGTCACGACCCTGTCTCTCGCGTCCACGACCACCACGGGAGATAAAACGCAGTGGAAGCCCGGCAGGGGCTTCAGGATCGTGGAGGAGTCCCCTCTCTCCTCGCGCAACCCAACGCCGGTCCCGCTTGAGGACGTCGCTGAGCCGGGCACGCGAGACCGGTTCACGCACGCCCCGGTGCGGCACGACACGAGTCGCAGCACGAGCCCGGCGAAGGGCGCCCGCCACCACGCCGACGTCCTCCCGCAGAGCCCGCCGCAGATCACCAGCCCCCTCTTGGAGAACAGTCTGTGCTTCACGCCGCATCGCCCGCCTAGGGCGTTCGTGTCTCCGCCATCGACGGCGGCGTCCAGGCGCGATACCGCAAGGAAGCTGCGCTCCCCGAAGGCGCCGCAGCTCCCGATTCCGCGCTATGCGGATGGGGCCGTGAACTCCCCTCGGCCTGGGATGGCGGAAGCTTCTCGTAAGAGGCACCAGAGGCCGCCGATGACGTCCGAGATGAGCTCCTCGTCTACTACCTACACGCGCAGTAGCGATGGGCGGGCGGTGCAGGCGCTCAGGAAGGTCGGGGATATTGTAGATCGCAGCTGGGGTGCGCGGGAATTGGGTGATGAAGGCGTCAGGGCGTTAAGTCCTACTGGGTTTGGGAGGAGGACCGGGAAATGAGCGTTTCTCTCTTTTGAATCGAGCTGTTTATTGCTTAACGTTTATGTCTTGCATGGATCGCATTGCACGGTACGGAATTGCACATCCTCCAGGCTTTTTTCTGGGATTTTTTCTTTATTCATATATAACATTTTGGATCTTGGATTTTGGAATTTATTTCATGCTTTTGGACTTTTATCCATCGGCTAGTCTACATAATTGCTCGGTAATTGTCATATCGTCGTTTAGTGCTGTGGATACTAGAATTATAGTCTTATAGATGGATTCGCCATGTAGCGATGTATTTTGTGATATGGGTGGAGCAGCAGTAAGGAGGGAATTTTCCCTTTGCTGAGTGATTGACTAGTGGTTCTGGTTTCAGGATGGTATTCCTTCTCGCTGTATCATTATTGCGAACTTGAAGAATCTTATTCATAGATTTGTTCTGGGGTCCCAAGACGCGTAATGTCCGTCTATATGCAGGTTAAGTGGAAATTTGATTTGATATTGGTTTTATGGTTGCTGATTCTTGTCACGACGTTCGCACCATCTTTTCGGGTTTCTTTGTACTATGTATATTTAGGATGTCTTATGACCTCTGTCAGTCTCCGGCTCGAGACTGACGTATCACTGTGTCTTGTACTTCTAGCTTTTCTTTGTTATAATAAATAAGGACCCGACAAGATACAGATCATCCATTGTCCATCATCCATCATTCTTCAAATGTCATATTGTGACTGTTGAGTATCATATAAGACATACATTGAAAGCTCGTCTCAAGCTTTGCTACAACCCCCCATATATTGTACACCTTTGTTATCTTCCAGCTGGAGTGCCTTCGGGAATGGCCCTGAATGCAGGTCTTTGACGGTATTGTCTCGAGGACCTTCTTCGACGAACTGGAACGTGATTTTACCCAGTTGCCAGACCTTCTGGTCCGATATAGGCGAGTCAAAGTTAGGGTTGAGCACCTGTTGAAGGACGATGCGTGCAGGTCCAAGGGCGGGGGTTCGACCACTGACAATTTTGCGGAATAGTGAAAATGATCGCATCCGCTTGTCATCTTAAAAACCGACCCACGCGCTCAAGAGTCTCATAAAAAAACTGGTCTTCACTGCGGTGTCTGCCCAAATTGGTTTTTACGCTGCGACAACGCACCTCGGCGAATCCCAGTTCATTCCATTTTGAATATGTCGACGGTCACTCGGTATAGTTCCAAACTTGTGGATGCGCAAATCCTCGAGAATCATGGACCCACTATCCTACGTCGACACGCCTCGTGCCCACCAGGTACACTCCGTCAAGTTCACCTCGCATCAGATCCTACGCGTCGAATGCCTGCCTCAGCAACGCGTTCTCTACTAATAACGCGCGATGATCAGGCCCGCACACCTTCAGCTACCACTAGCTACTCCGCATCCGTTTCTTCCCCCATTAACCCAGGAGATTCTAGTTGGGCACATGTTTCGATGACAACCCAGACGCAATTGGAACTCGGATCAAAGGCGAAAGATGTCAGAATCGCTCCGGAGTCAGGATCCTTCAAGGCGGTTTACCCACCTGGGTTAGGAAGCTGTTGTCAGATGGAGATAGAGCAGGACGTATGTGCTTTCAGACATTTTTTTGTTGTTCCTTTTGTTCATGGCTATCTAATTTCGCTTTCTATCAGTCGCCTCTGAACGCTTGGACCGATCCTCTTGTCTACGGACGCTATGATGATGAAAACTATTCTGACGATAGATGTTATCACGAACATTCCTCGCCTAAACTCATGCACACGTGTCTCTTGTTTGTTGGCGCCCACAGTCCATCGTCATTGTCATCATTGTCATGCCCCTGGATGTGATAGGTTCGACACAGGGAACTTCCACCGACAGCGCTCTCGAAAATCACATTTTACAAGGATTCACGAGTATGTCGCTTTGTATGAATGGCGTGCACAAGGACAGAGATCAAGTGTCTCTAATTTGGGACTCTACTTGAATACCGTAATGAAACGGGCGTAATTTCTGTGAACTTGATACCCGCTTTCTCGTACGTGTATCGGCCTCAGTCCCACTGTACAATGCCTTTACTTCCAGTCTCACTTGATTGATACCCAAGAGGATACCGCCTTTTGCATAATACCCTTTACTTGGATCGATTGTTCTAGAATCCACTACAGCTTGAATTTCTCGGTACTGTACTAGGCGCCTCATTAAATGGCAAACCACGTTATAGGTTGGTTGGTTGATTGGTTGGTTGATTGGTTGGTTGGTTGGTTAGTTGGTTGGTTAGTTGGTTGGTTGGTTGACATTACATTAGCCACACACATGTAAGACGTACTCACACTGTACATTTAGCTTAAATCACTTCGTTTGCTGCCCCAATCGCTCCTAGAAACCTTTACCTGCTGCAGAAGGCTCAGTGCTTAGCGTTCAGTTCTCGTAGGAAAACTGATGTCAATGCAGGAGAAACGATACAAACTAATGATACAGATTCTAGTCCATAGTTCAGCGAAAGTCATTTATAAACTTCATCGGAGGCATCATTTGTCTCTTGAATCTATTACCAGATAAGTTGCCCACTATGAAAGAAACTCATCAGCGCGATATGACGTTAAGACGAACCGGGCTTACCCATCGACGAAGTACTCCCCACCCGTCATGTACGAGGCATGATCGGAGAGCAGAAGAAGAGCCTGTCCCGCAATCTCAGGAGGCTGGAAAGAGTGCTAAGTATCATCAACGAATGAACAAAAATATGAGCGCACCTGGGCGAAGCGGCCAAGAGGAACGGCGCTGGCCTGGTGATCGCGAATCTTCTTATCCATGTGCGACGTCTGGTCAGTATTTACTGAAGGCACTATATCAGCCCACCAAGATTATTATGACGAATCAGAACCTGACCATATCCAGGGGACACCGCATTTACTCTGATGCCGAGAGGTGCCCATTCGGCAGCGAGACCCTTAGTCAGGTTGGACACTGCGGCCTTGGAAGAATTGTAGAAGACCTGTCCCAATATGTGTATGAGCAATTATCAGGCAGACAGGAAGGATCTTGACCTGCATGAGAGGCTGGTTGAGTCCAGCCTGGTTGATAATTTGCGAACTCATGGAGGAAGTAATAACAATCGAGCCCTTCGTGAAGTTCTTGTCCTTCCATAACCTTAAAATTCGCAATGTAAATATGGTGTGAGAGGCGACACGATTGACGCACTTAGCGGCAGCACGAGCGGTGTTGAACACGCCAAACACATTGACATTGTAAACTTTGTTGAAATCTTCATGTGTCAACTCAAAGGCGGGCTTGGGAACAGACACGCCGGCATTCTACAGCAATATCAAAACCATCTTCCATGCAAAAAACAAAAACAATAAAAACGAACCGCAATGAGTCCTGTGATCGGTCCCATCTCTTCGTTGATCTTCTGGAAGATCGTGTTGACGGTGTCTGTATCGGTAACATCACATTGATATGCCTATACGAGATCTAACTCATTATCGTGATTATAACTGTGTATGTGCATACACTCACCTTGGCATTGATACCAAACTCTTTGGCGACCTTCTCTGTCACTTCCTGAGCATCCTTAGAACTCCTGAAAACGAAAAAGAAGGCAAATGCCTTGAGACAAGCGCAGTCAAATGAATATGTCAGCTAACCTGTAAATGACAGCCACATTGCCTCCAGCAGCTGCTATAGCTCTCGTGTAGGCGTAACCAATGCCACGATTTCCACCGGTAACGACGATGCACTGCTCTGAGGTATGGCTCAATGAAAACCATGCAACAGGACCGACGGCTGAACTCACTGGCAAAACTAATGGAGAAAGCTGATGCCATTGCAGACGAGGAAAGCTGCCTGGTAAGTAGGTGGGTGGAAGTGGTGGGAAGGGAATGAAGTGATCCGCGGCTTCGTCACTGCTTATATAGTGACGGTGGTGCTATAGCATATGTCATTCAATCAGCATCAACCGATCAAAATAGAATCATTCGGACTTCGCAGGCAAAAATATTGAGAGAAGAGGGTCCATACAGTATGTAGTTTGATATCTCTATGGCCACTCACGAAAATCTTTGTCTAGAATGGTTTCTAAAATCTCAAGACAAAAGAAAGCTTGGAAAGTTCAACGACAAGTGAGACAATCAACCTAGAGAAGATCTTTGTCCATCACATATTTACTTTGGGTAGATGGAATCAACAATGCATCCTTGAAGCTCTTTAGAAGCCGAATCTTCACGGACCCCGGCCTAGGCTGATAAATCCCCCTTGCCCGTGTTAAGCCTGTAGGATCCCTTGAGACTACTATTCGAGCATTTCAACAGATGAAGAAACCATGACGGACCCCTGACTTGAAACACGGAAATCGATCGGTCAAAATGACCTGGGGCAGGTGGAGAAAGCTGTGGAGTACCTGCAATGCTGCATCCGGATGGGCGGTATAACCCAAAACATCGTGAGCATTCGCAGTTCAACCAAATGGCACTTGAAAAACGCCGCCGTGATTTCTAAAAAGCAACTTCGAAATCTTATCTTGTCTGCCAGACGGTGATTTGGGACCAGGCCTCCACACCAATGACCGTGTAGGTAGATAGGCTCGTGAAAAGAGTTTTATCTCCAGAACAAGACATGTTAACCGTGTAATGGTGTCAGCAGAAGCAAAAACAGTACAGATACTGAATATCCTTGGCACGTGACCAGTCGCGTTCTCCAGGGTCCTGCGATTGATTTTGAAAGCAGTCAGCGTCTATGGAAGATAGGTCCTGCCTTATCATGAATGAGGTGTCTAAGGCTGAATCATCAATTCAAAACAAGGATTGTAATAAGTATATATTGCAAGACCTATCCCTTGTATTGGATGTAATTGGATGTGAATTAGACACCGTGCAAGTCTGAGGTTGTAATGTAGGTGAAGGGCAGGTTGATTGGATAGATCTGATAAGGATAGTGATACTGACCCTTGTGATAAAACTGTTCCAAAAGAGGACAAAAAACATTGGATGAGTTACTCAGGAGATATTTTGTCACTAAACATTGGATGAGTTGCTCAGGAGATATTTTGTCACTTTTGTGAATGAGATCTCCTTTTATTCTCTATTACAAGATTTGATGCATGACCATATTGGTCAATTTATTGTTTGAAAACAAACATTTCTGGTTGAGACAAATGTCCTTGCTGAAACTTGAGATTGTTTGAAGGAATGTTGCTTCTAAGAGCTTAATACAAGAGAATAATGACTCATAGAAAATAACCCTTCCATAATTAGTATAAAAGAAAGAATTCATGAGGCATTGGAAAGATCTGTGGGTCAAATAAAAGCATCATCTGAACTTCCCAAGTGAGCTTTTAGATGCATTGGTGAAATTCTGCAGTCACAAACATTAAAGCCACTGCAGTCAGACTTTGCAAGGACAAGAGACACTGTGGCAACCAGCTTCATGCTGCATGGTGAATTATTAACTAAATCATGAATGAGGATGAACAAAGAAACACTTCCCCAAGACATGGTGGCTGCCTTCAAAGACTTTTAAAGACCCCACAATAGTAGAGGGGTGATTGGAAAGAAGCCCAAGGAGATGATAAACTTGGCAAAAACACACCACCAAAAGCTCTAGGACAAAGAAACTCCACTGGACCAGACAAAACATGAAACCCAAATGTGGGATGTCCTCACATGTCTTGAAAAGGAGATCATAATAGAACAAGCTGTAGACCTGGGCAAGAACCTCACTGTGGACAAAAATTAAAGAAGCAATCAAATCTCTTCTAAATGGCAAAGCTGCTAGGCTGGACAGTATACCCCAGGAGGCATGAATAACAAGCACAAAAATGCAAAGAAAGGCAAGCAAGAGATTTTTAACATTGCCCTGCATCTGACCTAGGTATATGACAACATAAAATGCTTTGGAGTTGCCTCTGAGATTAGCTTCTTAGAGGGATGGATGTACCTTATCTATAAAAAAGGCAATAGAACAAATATTAACAACTACAGACCTGTAACAAAGTTACAGGGTTTGGTGAGTTTTTGATTTCTTAAGTGCCTCAAGTGCATAAGATCCAGTTCTATAGAGAGAATGCTGACTACACAAGTGTAGGGACAGTAGTAAAGGAAAGAAGACTAAAGAGTTGCTGGGCTAAGTGTGACCAAACATAGGCTGTAACAGCTGCTCCATTACATACCCCTCTTTGAGATTGGATCTCAATCTGACAGAAGAGAAAAAAAAATCTCTTACAGTTGACTCATTCCATGTCACACTCTTTCATTGTATGTCCTGTTCATTTGCATAGTCAAGTTGTCCTCCATTCCATATAGTCATCCCATCCTCCCCTCCTATGTGCCCTTCCAAAATTGGTCCTGGGGTCCATATATCCTCCCTCCTCCCTCCAAAAAAAAAGGATAAAAGCCAAGACAGCAAGACTAAGCACAGGGTGGGTGGATAGGAGACAGAAATCCTGATGCTCATACACAAATAGAGAAACAGCTATACAATCACCAGCTTCAATCTAAGATATTCTAGTGCATCACTCATGACTGAGCATGAGCTAGGGGAGCAAGTACAAGAGATAAAGTTGATGATGAAATATAGATGGAGTGAAGTGAGATCTGCTCTGATAGCTAGTAATCACATCAACCTTGATCAAACAGACAGAGTCTGACAATTGTGCAGAGGCCTCCACTCTCAGCCATGAGCATCATGTCCAAGGTTCACTGCAGAAAGCAAGTGTGAGGTGCATGTGCAACAAACTAGAGTCCAGATCTCCTTGGATTACACCAAAGGCCTCCTTAGATAACACTGTGCCTGCAGAACACAAGTGCAAGGTGCATATGGAACAAGATAAGACCATGGATGGAGGTCCTAACCCCTTTGAATTACACCAAAGGCCTCCTCAGACTGAGGACCTCATGGTCAACTCAGATAGACACCACAAAAGGAAAGTGTAAGGTGCATATGAAACAAAGTAGGTGCTCAGATTGGTAGCAGGGATGATAGAGTGATGATGAATGAAGGTCAGATCCAATAGGGATAATGTACATAGACTATTCTTGTACACCATGCAGGTGCATGTAAGGAGGTGCCAACCAGAGGCACTACAGCAGAGAGCTTCACATGCTGGGTAAATCTGACCCATAGGGCATGAGTTCAGCAATGACTGAGCCTGAAAGGTTGGGTGATAGAAGTGGTCATGAATGATGGCAATGTTGAGCAAGAACTGTGGAGTGGAATGGTACAAAACCAGGCATGGTTGGAACATGCCAAACAAGGCAAGTCCAATGGTGCTGGAATCAATGCAACTGGTGCTATAGATCATAAGATATTGCTGATCAATGTCTGAAACAATGATGACAATGTTGGCAGGGAACTGCTGCTTGGAATAATGTAAACCTGGTTATCACTGAAAGGTGCCGGTAAATGCATGTCCAATGATGCTAGAGTTGAGCAAAGTGGTGCAGAAAATCTTGAGATATCATCAAATCAAGTGCAAGGTCAACCATGATAGGTGAGGAAATGGGACTGAGGAGCCATCCAGGTATTAGAAGACTCCTGAGGATAAGGGGATGATGGACCAAAAAGAATTAGAGTGAACTGTGGGCCCAATCCCAAGACATGGTCCAATGTTTCTCCCAACCATCTGCCAAAACATCTCCAACTCCTATCCAAGCATCTCCTAATCCTTCCACCAGTGAGGGAATGTCAATATTGCATAAGAAGCATTCCAGAAGTACCCAGTGAGAGGTCCAGATGTGAGAAAAAAACAGAGTGTTGTTGAAAACTCCTTATAGCCTAGTGGCAGAGCCATTCAGGCTGGATATGCAGAAAAATGTAACAGAGTTGTAGGGTCTGGTAAGTTCTTGATTGCTCAAGTGCCCCAAGTGTGTAAATCCCAGTTCTATAAAGAGAATAGTGACTACACAAGCATAGGAACATTGGTAAAGGAAAGAAGACTAAAGAGTGGCTGTGCTAAGTGTGACCAAACATAGGCTGTAATGGCTGCTACCCATAACTGTACTAAATACAGACTATAGAATCCTCACTAAAGCACTAAGACACAGTAAAGTTGCTTCAAGCATAATACACCCAAACTAGGGGAGATTCATGAAAAGCAGATGCATAAAGGACCAGATCAAACTGGCAAAACTTATGGTAGATTGGTGCAAAAGCAAGGAAAAGGTGGGAATTGAGGATAAAGAATAAGAGTTGGTAAGGACAGATGAGAAGACTGAGACAAGATACAATCCTATTACTATCAATCTTACCTGTGATTACTAGCCTCTCTCTAATTTATATTTATTTCCAAGTGA
>JAGGAU010008329.1:0-48181 GCA_017657275.1 Termitomyces sp. T108 | reverse complement strand
AAGAGAACAAGTCTAAGGACTCCTCTGCCAGAGCGCGGCGCATCAGGCGCAGGCGCGGAGGCGTGGGAATGTACTGTACAGCATGACCGCGCCTAAACCCTAACCCTGGAGGAGGTCCGGAAATCTCCGGACTATTCCCGGACAACTCCGGAGGTCCCAAAATGGAAATAGCTCCAGAACGTCCTGAAATGGAAGTCCGGAAATCTCCGGACTGCCCCGGAACAATTCCGGAGGTCCCAAAATGGAAGTCCCCTGACAGTCCCAGCTACCCATGGGGCTGGAAATCTGGGTCAGTTAAAAAGAATTAAGAGGGGGGGTGCTTAGCAATTTGGTGCTAAACCATAATCCTGTGTAGACGCAGGTGCTATACTCCAGGCAATGGGAGGTGGTAGTGTACCCAGTGGTACTGCTGATGATAATAGGCACTAACTACTAGAGACGTTGACTGAGATGGCTTGGCAACCTAGGATGACTTGGTGACCTGAGACGGCTTGGTGACTTGGGATGGCTTGGCGACAGGATGGTTGTTGAGGAGGATGAACAAGTTAGCGACTTAGGGGTAGTTGTTGCTGAAATGTGCTGGAAACCATAGGGGATGTATTATTCTTTGGGCTACTACATAGTACAGTATTTATAAGGTGCTAGGTTGCCATCACTAACTACATAAGGTTGGTGAAAATAATTCTGATTGAACAGGTAGAATGTAAAAGAAGTCGCCAATGGCGTACGTCAAGAACCTCAAAAATTATAGCATAAGGGATGAAACCTGAAAATTTGTCCAAGTCACTAACGGCATCTGCCAATCAGTTAGGACATCCCTCATGCCAAAGGCTATAAGTAGGTAAATGCATAGGGAACTGTCAATCCAATCTCAAACCCATCAAGGGGGCGTCAGTCACCAGACATCAGCTGCAGTTGCTAGAGAATAACATGTGCCATCCAGCTGTCAGAAGCGCCAGTTGGCTTCTTGATGGCTATAGACTTCTGCTTGGGGAACCTGTCAGCTGCTAATAGGATGAGCCTAATTAGTTTCAGGTACCAGATAAGATTGCTAAATTTAGCCTCCATGCACCCCAACTCTCCCAAGTACTTATCAGTGGTTCCATCAATTGATATTTACAAGGAGAATGGCTCCATTGGTATTGCAATTGCTCTTCCAGGACTTATAGGACCATGGAAGAACAAAATGCATGAAATTTCACTTGATTTCACTTGTAAGCCTTTCTTCATCCAGGGAACACCTTGCTTTACCTCATATTAATTATATAGTTAACACTAATGCCTCAACTTTGAGATCTTTGTTGTACTTGGAGAGGTCTATGAATCTGGATGCCTTCTGTGGTATCTTATTCTACACTCTAATGATGGAGACACAGGGGCAAAATAATGGTTCATGATGGACTTTCTAAAGTACTTCATATGCAAATGGGCCCTGGAACCCATTATTACACTTAAAGATAAGAATTTTTCAGAGATCAATGCCTGTGGTGCCATCTTCTCTGATACAAAGCATCAGCTATGCTTTTGGCACTGCTTGCATGCTATTTGCTGATGGCCTAAGCATTATCACATTTTGAAGTGAAGAGAGAATTTTCCTGGATTAACAAAACATTTGTACCTATTTCACAATCAAAAGATTTGAAACCAGTGAGTTTATTTGTTACTGATATACACATTTTAAAGGACACAAAATACATTTTCTGCCCTGCACTGCACTGTAAACAACTCCTTCACATATTTACCAAACACTTCTGCTAACATCCATCATTTGTGGAGCATGATGGCATGTGGGGCACTGATAGGATCCATGGGGAGGCTGTATATGAGATGTATCAGTTTTGCTACATTTGTGGTCTCTATGAGGTATGGGGTTATATGTGGGCCTGTTGGTACTCACTGAAAATGTGGTCCAATGTCTATGCACATCTCAAGACTCTGAATCACAATGAACATCAAAAACCTCTGGCATCAGCTCAAACACAATTATCTCCATTGCATGCCATGTCCACAGCTTGACCTCCTTGTTTGGATCTTGATCCTCAAAGTGACAGCAGCTTATGTAGCACCTGCTGAAGTTCTGACTGATAACTATCACTTGGGTCAAACAAAGGGACTAATGACATACCAGAAATTTTTCAAGTCATCTTGGAAGAAGCTCAAAATGGCCAAAGTCAATAGTAGCCACACGCACACTGTGGACATCAAGAAATTTTTACTTCTAATTATGGAAGGCAAACATATGACTGACACCACCTTTGCAAGCATCTGGTACAGGCATTCCAGCATCCTAACTCATGATTCTTTTCTCAAGTCATTCACCATCATGTCCTTCCCATTTTATCAGCATCCTGAGCTGGTACCAAAAGATACCAAAGATTCACCATTCTTATATGATGGTTGTGAAAGTATTACAGATGGTGATGATCATGAGTGGAGTAGGGACAAGACGTTTTGCATGGTGGGGGGAGGATGGCATAAGTTGCTTGGAAAATGGTGCATCACAGACATGCATGAGGAAACCCATGCAGAGACAAGTGACAAACTGAAAAATTCAGCTACCAGTGGAGAAGTCAAACAACAACATACTGATATTACTCCAGAGATTATTGATCTCACCTAGCCCTCCCCAGTTCCAGAAAGCCCCCATCATAGTTCATCTTCTATTCAATATGGGAGCAGCAATGAACAGGAAGTAAGTACTACTCACTACTCAATCTGAACTGATCAAAACTCTCTACCCCTCTTGCAAGTAGATGAATTTGTAGAACAAATCACAAAAAAAGCTGAGATTCTTGAAGAGGCAGCAGCCATCCTTTGCAGTCAGCTCCAGTTCAAGAACCTGATTTGGATGAAGACCTTGAGCAATGAGAAGTTTGGGCATGACATCATGCATTTTGTGGATGATATCCAACTGTATGAAAGGATGTTGCAGCATATTGCACAAAAGATGTATATTTGATATCAGTTATAATACAACTGGAGTTGAAAACTGAAAGTTTAGTAAGTAATCGTTTTGTAAGTTGTATCAAATATTTCACCTGGAGTTGAGAACTGTCAGGTTCCATTGACTGCGGGGGCTTCTTCCTAAGCGAGACCTTATGAGGCGGGCTCAAGGTAGCTACGAGCGCAAAGTCCTATGTGGTTACGAGGTCTGGGGTTAGTTCTGGGGTTAGTATGGATGAATCTGACTATGTGAGGGATTAGTAGGGTCAGATCCGGGCTGTGGGAGTGAGTCCGGGGCTGTGCCAGGGTTCCGGGGGTACGAGGTGTGAGTCCAGGATTACAGGGGGTGAGCCCGGGCTGGGTCCGGGGGAGGCGAGGCGAGATCAGGACAAGACGAGCTGTGGAGGAAAAAGAGACGGTAAAGGGAACAAAAATGAGATGAGATCGAACTGAGGAAAAGGAGTCAAGGACAAAAGTAAGGGAAATGAACTGAGAAGGAAAAAGGGACTTGGAAGAGACGAAATAGAAATAGACAGGAATAGGCTGAGAGACTGAGACGAGTCACAAGAGTACGAGGCAAAGGAGACAGACTGGACAGATTTGCAATATCAACACTACCGTACAAGTTGTCTACGTAGGCCTTAAGTACCTAGGACTCCGGGGTGGCGGGCTCAGCCTGGTTCCATGTCGGGTGTTGGGCGTGATCGCCGGGGTGATTGCCGGGTGATGCGGGTGATGGGGGTCGGGCCGTGACTGCGGGTGTCAGGCGTGATTGCTGGAGTGATTGCCGGATGACGGGACTGATTGCTGGGGGATGCTGAGGTGACCTGTCTGAGGGCGGCCCATGCCGTGGGAAGTTCTGGGTTGATGCAGGGCGTTCCAGGGTCATGGTGATTGCCAGGCATCAGGGTCAAAGGGGCGGCGAACCCGGGAGTGACAGGTGTCGTGATGGGCGGCGGGGGCGGTTGGCATGATGGGTGGTGGGGACGGTTGGTGTTGTCCCGGGGGAGTACGGGGTGTCGGTGGTGTTGTCCCGGGGTGGTGGGCGAACTCCGGGAGTGGGTCGTGACAAGAACCAAAAGTTGATTCAACTCCAGATGAATATTGATTTATAAAGTTCTGTAGTTGTGAGACTCATTGGATCAGTTTTTGCATCACAAATGAGTAATAAAAGAAAAACAATACAAATAATATCAAACAAGTTAGACATACGAGTTATGATGGAATTAATGACGGTGCGCATATTGAGGTCATCCGGAGTCACTAGTCATTTCCCTCGACAAAGGACAGGCAGGAAATGTGGAACTACATGGGCAGAGGGGAGACCAAAGTCAGAAAAGCGACGAGCGAAGTTTACAATGGGTTATACACGACAAGAAGTTGAACTCTCAATGGCACTGGAGTAACAAGTCTGGCATTGGTGTGTGTTTGGCTTGTACACATCTATTGACTCAGTGATATATTGAGTCAGGCTAATGAGTGTGATCCCCCACACATTATTCAAAGACCTTGAGTCACTACTTACACCTGGCCAGCGTTGTTGAAAAAATCCCACCAAGTCCAGCGTCAGCATCCCCCGAAGGGTCACATGGTTGCAAAGAAGTTGCTGGGTCAATAGCAATCACTATCATTCGCGAGTTGTTCCGTATATTCAACCTGTCGAATTGTATCTTTGGTCGACAACGAAGAGAACCAAGGAAAAGTCAGAGCACGACATACGTCACCTGTGTCCGGGCAGGTTCTTTCTGCAGCACCAGATTCTCACCCATTGGACTACTCACCAGCATCGAGTTGACATGAACTATGTCAGAATTCTCAATAAATACAATAGATATACCAGTCAACTGCGCACATTTCCCGCCCGATGGCGTTTCAATGTGTCAGGATGAAGAAATGGAATGCACTGTAGATTGTGCTAACTTTTAACATCAGTTGTTGGATCTTGTTCCATGTGATCATTCTTCCAGCTTCCATGTGGATTCTCAACACCCAAACATAAGCTCTAAGTAATCTTTATGTGATTTACGAGATAATATCATTAAAAGTTACTTGAACGTCGGAAGTCAGGCCCCAGCAAAGCCATCTGATATGCATCTCCTTATTTCAGCATGTACCAGCGTTACTTCGCTCTTCGCGATGACGATACAAGCAATGATATCTTGTAAATCCTCCTTTAAACTTCCGGCAACATTACACACACGACACGTAACAGGTTGAGAGAGGCGAATACTACACCTTCTGCTCAAGGTTCCCGGCTCGCGGACTTGATTAAGAGTATGCCAAGAATAAACAGCATCTGACTCGCAAACTTGGCGAGTACGAGAGTATACGTTAGTGTGTTCATGGGAATTTCATAACGGACGAGTTTCGCTCGTCAAAAACCAAGTCCCGATTAAATGTAATAGGAGTAAGACCAGACCTAGACGATACATCATGTAAACAGAACACAGACACACGGTGCCAAGCCTCAGTCAATGAGGTATTTCCGCTTGAAGAAGGCACGGAGGTGAAAGATTTGCCATACACCCAAACCCGCGAGCGAGAAAAGCGAGAACCATGCGAAGTTTTGTACACGGATATTGGTGGAAACTGTGGATGACATATGTGGTAGGTGCAAAAGAAATCTACGGAGGACGCACGGTTGGTGCTCGAGAACCTTGCTTCTCGGTTTTTGAGGTATTCCAACTCATCACTAATCTCTCTCACAATACCTTCCAACTTTCGCATTTCCGTCTCGAGTCCGGAGAGTGATTCCTGATTGGCAATAGCGCTAGCGATATGATATATATAAGAGTCAGAATGTCGCGTGACGAGGGAGGTAAGCGCACTTGTAGTCAACAGCGTCTGCGCCGATATCCACGTCCAGCTCAATCACACGTGAGAGCTTTTGAGCTACATCATGCGACACGTCTAGAAAAGAATGAACACGACAATTACGTGGCGTCAATTCGCGAGTACGCACCGCCCTCGATGGTGTTCTTGAAACACACTCCAACCTCTCCTTCGCCATGCGTAGTGACAGCCAGTCTAGACTCGCTCTTGATCCCCTTCTTGCTGAGATACACATTTCTATTCGCGCTTGAATCCACAATTTCAACGTCTACACGCTGGTTGTCTCCCGGTCCCACGTTCGCTGTCACAATGACGAGCGTGTTCGCATGTGCCGCATTCCAAATGCATTTTGACGGTGGATATCGTTGCGCTTGGAGAAGAAATTTGATTGCGTAGGTGGGGAGTGCAGAGAAGAGTAGTATTGAGAGGAGGGTGGGTACTGACGAAAACCTCATATTAAGACCGTGGTGAGGAGAGATGGGATTCTATAGGTGGTGAGATTATATGGGGTTAGCAGATATGCTCCGCGTTAAGAAATCTAGAGGCGTCAGTCGCGTCTAGCAGGGTCTGGTAATTCGTGGTTGTCTGCAACGTGGGTGTCTGCCGTAGAAGCTATCGGTCTGCGATCCAAACAAAGGCTGCTCAAATCACCGGGCGCTTCAGGACATTCCACTTTCCCCTGACTGAGTACTCTATCGTCAAGATGCTTTTAGAGTTATCTAGGACTTGGAGATTCTGGAAGGTCGCACAAGAACCTCAAAACTCTTTATCTGGCGAACTTCCCAACTTTCTTGGTCAGAGGCTAACTTCGGAAACGGTCCGGGTGTAAGTTCAAATCCATGGGTCACCAGCAATACGGCCCGGCGGAGCCTTCTATCAAGGGAACGACGGAGGTTCCCTAGCCCCAGGGGTACGTCCACTTGATTTTCGAGCTGTATGGCACCGAGTACCATCGTGAAAGTTGAGGTGTGTACTCTTAATCTGATCTCGAGGGCACGTGTGTCGAAACGTATTGCAGGTGTTTCGAGTTCCCCCACGATGGGTCTTTGTACGTGTCGAGACCTCGGAGGGCATTGTTGGGTGGGGTGAAGGAACATTGGAAGGTCACACCGAAGCCATTGAAGGCGCTTTTGAAGACCTCATCGAGCGCTTCGTTGGTGCCGATGCCGATAATATCCAGGATATATGGCAAACTGCTTATCGTGGTCGGTTCTACCGTGGTGGCCCCGTTCTCATGGTGATTATCTCATTGAATCTTTTTTGAAATCCACAGAAGAAACTAATTGAAAGTATGGTAGAGCGCGTTGTCAGGGTTGGACATCGCACTATGGGATATTAAAGGTAAAAAACTTGGTGTTCCAGTTTGGCAACTTCTCGGTGGAAAAGTCCGCGACCGCGTCAAAGTATACGGTTGGATTGGAGGAGACAAACCAGACGATACATATAGTACTGCCTTGCATCGCAAGAATCAAGGCTTTACAGCAGTCAAAATGAACGCTACTTGTGTGTTGCGTCCTATCCTTCAGTTTTTGAGAAAGTTTTGATGGAGATTAACCAGCTGCGGTTGCATGGATTGACAATCCTTCAGTCTTAGATGATACCGTCGCCCGTGTCAAGGGTGTGCGATCGTTAGGGATTGATGTGGGTGTTGACTTCCATGGAAGACTGCACAAAGGGATGGCAAAACAACTTGCTAGGCTCCTCGAACCTCAACAGCCGTTGTTCATCGAAGGTCAGAAACCTTCGGCTGTTCCGTCACTTGTGTGCTTGTACTGACTCCATCAACAGAGCCCTTATTGCCAACTCAACCCGACGAAATTGCGGACCTTGCAAGGGCAGTTTCAACACCTATCGCTCTTGGAGAGCGCTTATACACACGCTCTGATTTTCGGCCGTATCTCGAGAAACGCGCGATCGACATCGCACAGCCTGATGTGAGTTGACGAGGGAATCGTACAATGTGTATTGGACTTATAATTGACGATCTGACTATAAACAGGTCTCTCATTGTGGTGGCATAAGTGAACTGCATCGCATTGCAGCATTGACCGAGACGTATGACGTAGCACTCGCCCCACACTGTCCACTAGGCCCAATCGCTCTTGCAGCGTGTATGCAGATAGCAATATCTGCACCTAACTGTGAGTCTCGATGTTACATTTTTACGTCTTGAAATCGATTCGCAGTAACACTAGTTGTCATCCAAGAAATGAGCCTGAATGTAGGTGTTCTACCCACCATCTTCCCGACTACTTTCTCAAGATTCTTGACTCTTAGATACACTACAACGTGAGCCCTGACCCGACGTATAGCAGTGATTTAGATACGTATCTGGTCAATCCCGACGTCTTCAAGGTCGTTGATGGGCATGTTGCAGCTTTGAATGGTTCGATGCGTCGGAACTTCCCCTATGTCATCACTGACTTTCACTATAGGGCCAGGTATTGGAATTGAGATCCAAGAAGCATTAGTTCGCGATATATCTGCCAAATATGTTAAAAATCATCAAGCATGGCGAAATCCGGTGTGGCGTGGCGAGGATGGGAGCTTGAGAGAGTGGTGATTGAAGCTCTAAATGTGTTATTGTACTTTTACGAAACATCATATCAATGTAGAGTACTGAGTCCGTGCGCAGAACGTGGACTTCTTTGATAAGTCCTGATGTGGGGGGTAAATCATTCCCACGGACCTTTGTGTTCGCGTTCTGTCGTGTTCATCGAAGTTTCCCCGTCGCTGTCCCATTTTTTCCCTTTTACTCTTAGGTATGGCGGACACTGGTGAGTTCCACAACGCTGTTGAGAAGACTTTTGACATGTTAACGCTGTTTCTGTGATGCAGGCTTCTTCAAAGGCACTTCGGCTGACCAGGATAGACGGTTTTCTGACAAGGAGCTGAAGCTTCTCAAATCTATGAAGTTTCCTCCAGAGTTCGAGAAAAAAGTAATACCAAGTTTTGCTTGACGCACATCTCAAATTTAACTACTTGTTGCAAGGTTGACATGCGAAAAGTCAACATCGCCGTCATTAGGCCCTGGATTGCGAAAAAAATTGTTGAGCTTGTCGGGTTCGAAGATGAAGTGGTTGTAGAGTACGCTATGGGGCTTTTAGAAGATGAGGCACAGCCGGTATGTCTACCTTTCGTCCTCCTGATACATCTCCTTGAGCTCAACTTTGGATTTTGTACCATAGACCCCGGACCCTAAAAGGATGCAAATTAACCTCACAGGCTTCCTGACCAATGACACACCTGTGTTCATGGCAGCTCTTTGGAAGCTTCTCCTTGAAGCCCAGGATGACGTGGCTGGCGTGCCGCGTACTTTCGTAGAGGAGAAGAAGGCGGAGATGCGCCGTAATCGGGAGAATGGCATTCGTGCTATTGACGAGAGTGATCGTCGGCACAGGCTGGATGAGATTCGAGATAGCGAACGGGGTGGGCGGGGAGGCTTCAGAGGGCGAGGGAGGGGGCGGGGTAGAGGTCGTGGAGGGTTCGATGATGATCGGGGAGGAGGAAGGCCGCGAGACAGCGGTTGGGGTGCACGAGGCGGTGGACCTCCTGGTGGAGTAAGAACCCAAGCATTCTACTTCATTGGTTTATTTAGACTGATCTACTTTGTAGGGGCCTCCAAGACGCCGCTCACGCACTTCCCCTCCTCGCCGTCGTTCCCGCTCAATTGAGAGCTCACGGTCGCCTGGTGTGCGCCATCGGTATCGCTCCCCGCCACCTCATTCTCGTCGCCGTTCTCCTTCCCGCGACAGGGACAGGGAAATCCGTAGTTCTCGCTCTCCCCCTCCGCCAAGACGTAGGTCGCCCATCTCCCGTACCCCCTCGCGGTCCCCGCTGCCCCCATCTCGCCGCCGCCCACGCCCTCCGTCGTACAGTCCTCCACCCCGTGAACGTGATCGCGACCGCGGTGAAAGGCGCTACAAACGTGATAGCAACAGCCCTCCAGCCCGACGAAGGCGACTCTCACCCGGTGTTCGATCACGGAGTCCTCAGTCATTTAGCCGATCTCGCTCGCGCTCTCCGCCACCCCGTCGTAGGCGTAGTGTCAGCCGTACAAGAAGACGTACCGCCAGTCCACTACGCCGCCGACGTCGGAGCCCGTCAAGTGGTAGGTCATCGTCACCACCTCCCCCAAGAAGGAGGAGCCCGCCTCCGGATGATAGGAGGAAACAGGGACGTGGACGGAGTGAGAGTGGGAGCAGGACGAGAAGCAGTGTCAGTCGTTCGCCTCCCCCGCGTGAGAGGGCAAGCCTGAGAGACAGGATGGATGTTGATCGTGATGAAGGAGGGAGTGGCTTCAGGCAAGGAGAACTGAAGATTAAGGGTCAAGCTGAACGCAAGAGCAAATGGGAACAAGAGCCACGCGAGGTTTGGGTGCTTTCATTAATTATTGATTTACGCTCATTATGTCATTTTCTTACAGGATGGAAGTCGTGTTGAGTTAGAAAAAAGGGAGAACGAGCTGAAAGAAAAGGCACTGAGGAATAAGGTTGTGAAGTCGCGCAAGGGCAGCAATTAAGTTTTCGCTCCGAATAACCGCGACGGCTAAGTGATGTGTCTTTCTCTGGCTCAGGCCTTTTCCTTCTATATTCGCTTAGGACTTTTTCATCGCAGATTGCAGCTGTGCCTATGCTTGATCAATAAATAAGGCCTCTTTATTGCTTTCCATGATACTCCATCGTTGGTTACTGACTGTATTTATGTGCAAAATGTTAATCAAGTCCCTTGTTGATGCCCTGACAGGAGGGACTTTTACCACAGTTAGGGTGATTCATACCAACAGAAGTCGCTGTTTACGCAACCTAAGGCACAGCAACCTTGGACCCACAATGCGTAAGTACCTTGAAACTGATTAAATGTCCGGATGTGATTTGGAGTTATCCATTAGTGGCGCCCACTTACTGTCAGTGATGCACTTTTCTATTACCAGTGTCAGTAGGCACTGATACAGACAAATCTCTTTATAAGCGTAATAGTGAGACAACCCGTATGAGTTATTTATGTAGCCTTTCTCTTTCCTGCGCGGCTACGGTAACGGAGCGGAGCACTAGTATTAAGGTGGGAGCACAAGTGATTCAGCCAAATTTAATGATCGATCGGATAGGGGCGGGTCAACGATGACATACATTCAGACCACGCGCCACTGCGATCCCGTTCCACATAAGGACACAGCGTTTTACTCTCAAACGTACATACACGCCTCTTCCCTTTCTACTCCCGGTCCCACTTTAAAACTCGGCGCTTTAGACGCCACTAATGTCCAGCACGACCTCAACGACCTCCGCATTGACGCCGTTCCCGTCCGTCGGCACCTCCGGTAACAACGGCACTAGCCGAAGCGCAAGCTACTTCTTTGGGTTCCTCGTCACTTTTGCTATACTTCTTGTGCTATTCGTCGTGGCAGGATTTGTTTCGCGCCACAGGATGCTGGCGCGTCGGCGTGTTGTGACGCAGCAATCGGGGATAGGCGCAGGGGATCCATGGGTGTATGGGTATCATGAACGTAGATTGTACGAAGAGGCAAGAAGGGTGAGGCCCATACTGGTGGAGCGGTGGTACGAGGACCCAAAAACGAGTGAAAAAACTAGGCAAACTAGCGTCGGCGGTTGTAGTGGGCGGTGGCAAGACATAATGGTGCGTATGCTGATGTGTGACACTCAGGTGATGACATGTTTCTCTGTATCTAATCAGACTTCTAGCCTCTTTCGGTGACTCTCACGCATCCTGAACGTGCACTAAAGCCCGCTGAAGGAGCTGGTGAGGATGAAAAATCACGAAGAAGCTCTTCATCGACGATATCATCATGGCTTTTTAGTTCGAACACGACCAAGGAGACAGATGCGGTACAGGCTGTGGACCCTCCATCATCGCATCTACCTACGCAAGACGTGTTGCACGACCCGGACGCAGGGGCGGACGTTGTCGTCATGATTGCTATGCCTCGTAGTCCGCGCACGTGGGGATACGAGTTCGGGGTCGCCCATGTACCAATTGTGGGTCGGGGAGTAAATGTAAGTATTAATAGTAGTGTATCCGAGTAATGTATGTATCTTATTGTTGCATGTGGGCTTCTGCCTCCGCTAATGACTTCTAACCTCCGGTGTGATGAGATGGGTTGGCAGCGAAAATAGGAATTGCGCCGTAGTCCAATTTAGAACAGACTGGGAAAAATAGTACAAATATCTTGACTCTGGGATACCAGGAAAGTCAGGATTTGGAACTCAAGGCCTCGGACTAGGGTATCCACTGGAATTTGCCGAAACAGGGTGTGTGTGGGGCGGGGTGGGGAGGGTTGGTCGACCAGCCGCGATATTTATTTTTATTTTTATTTTGACTTTTGACCCATGTTGAGTAGGGTGTGGTCTAACATGGACGGCCGTAGATAACTTAAAACAGTTAGAATACTGTATGCGTATTTTAGTGTAGACATTTTCTGAGAATTGAGTTGGAATTGAGCAACCAGGCATTGGATACCGGTTTGGGTTATTCGCCAGGGCCAAAAGCTGCCTGAGCATAAAAGATTTGCAATTGTCACAGTCAAGATGACGTCGAAGAAAGGCAAAGTTGCTGGAATCTAAACCTAGGTGTCTAATCCTCAGTCTGTCATGAACAGAATCAACTGAATTTTGTACCTAGATTAATACAAACAACTCTGTCTGGGGGGGCAACTTGACCAAATACCACCACTAGCACCACTAACCCTGGTCGCTGCACCCGTGCCTAACACGCCGGGCTGCCATCTATCGATGCATATCGATACCTCTAACAGAGGCCTGCCTAACCCGCAGTCGGTCGCGCCCCCCCCCCCTCCAAGCCAATTCCCCTCATTAGCGCAATACGCGCGAGGACGAGCCGCAACATAGCAAGCCAACCCCCCCTCCCCCACCGGAAAATTTTCCAACATATATGGAGCACACCAAATCGGGATCCGGTAGCCCGGGGGTAAGGGGGGGGACACAACAGACCAACCACGAGGCCAGGGTCAAATGTAAACGTCAAGTGACAAAGCCCAAAAAAAAAAAAAAAAAAAAAAAAAAGGGATGTGGCACGTTTCCCCCACCACACTTAACCCCCAACCAGTACGTACCCCCAGTTCTCCGAACACACAGGAGCACATGTCCCAAACTGAAGAACAGAGAAAACGAGTCCAACCGGCGAGCCCAGATAAACAAATGGGTGTCAGGAGCCACGATAAGAAGAGAAGACACGTGTCTACGCCGAGACACATGTCGGACATGGACGAATCGGATGGTGAGCTATACAGCCCATCCCCCTTGACGATCCCGCCCCCTCCCAGCTTCGAGCGCCTTAAAATCTCAGCAGCTCAGAGCCAGGACAGCGACGGAGACTCGACGATGGTAAACCAGTCTCCGAACCCTCTGATGACCCCGCAGGAGGGTAGGACTAATGACGACCAGGTAGCCGGACAGGGAGAGGCCGATACGCCAGTGAGGCTAGACCCACCCTGGATCATCCGCCGTACGCGGAGAGAACCGGTGGAGCCCTCCCCCCTAACACAGCAACCCAGCACCGGAGCGACTGGGCATATGGCCAGGCGCCCAACGCTACCTAGAGACCTCCAACGCACCCCAACACCTGCGGGAGGCTTCCCGGCGATTCAAATGTCTACTCCTCCGTGGTTTAACCTGCTACCAGAGCAGAAAGCCATGTTCGAGACGTACCCAGAGGAGAAGTTATGGATCCGTGATTGGCAGGCCAGCAAAGAGGCTGACCTTATGGCGACCAGCGACAAACTGAAGGAGCTGATTCTCAAAATGACGGGGGAAAGGGCCAAGCTCTCGACCCCCCAACAAGAAAAGGAACTGAGCTCGAGGCGACGAAACGAACGGCAAAAGCCCCCGTACCACTTTCTAGTCTCCGACATCTCAACTAGAGCCCACGAACTCTTGCTTGCCCACCCAGTTATCTCGACCCCGACTGCCTCAGCCTTCATCCTGCCGTACCACCCCCCCCTCCCCCTCTTCCTGTGCACGATAGAGGGCTTCACCCTGAGCATTCATAGCAGGGAAGCGGTAGACGAGTCAGAGCAATTAGCAACCGAGATCGTAAGGAGGACCCTTTCCCAGAACAAAACCCTGGTCACCCTCCTGAAAGGGAGGCTGATAGGTGACGACACATCCCAGCACAATACGATCCCAGCGGAGGAGATTATCACCTCACTAGTAGTCAGACTGGTAAGGGGCGAGGAATCCGTAGACCGGACAACTAAATCTAAAGCAAGGAAGCCGCTATGGAACGTTTCCTTTGGCCGAATCCCCCCCATAACTTGGCCGAGCTATTTTATCATGCTTCAACACATACGAGATGTAAGGTTTGTCGATATGGACTCTGGGAGCGCAACCCTAGTCGACGAGGAACGTCGCCTACACTGCTTCAACTGCAAGGGTGCCGACCATAACCCTGCACAGTGCGAGTATGAAACACTCAAAGGCTGGTATAGTAATAGAGCTAAGGCGGCGATCGAAGAAACTGCAGAGTTCGCATCCTCGAGCCGTAAGGAGAGGAAACAGCTGAACGACCGAGACAGGAACGATCGCTATGACAGAAATGACCGGTATGATCGCAACGCCCGCAGGGAGAGCAACAACCGGGGTAGCACCTGGGGTAGCGGGAGCCAGAGGCGTGACCGGCGCTAAACAGATAAATAGTTCTCCGCAATCTATCCCGTATGCAAACTTAGCCTAATAAAGATGCCCCACTCTTCTGTTAAAGGCTAAATGAGCCGCAAACTTAAGATGAATTTACTGGGCCCAAGGGCGACAGGTAATCTTAAGAGTGCTCTCTCACTGGACGAGATGCAGTCCAGACGGCCTCGTATTTACGACGGGTTAGGCCGTGCAGCAGACCTGCTGAAGTCCATAGCGCTAAAACGCTGCAGACACTACCCGAAACCAAACTACCTGACAACACGAGAATAAGAATACAACAACCAGTGACTTTTAACAGTAATGGTAACAGCCCCTCTTGGGTAGGAGAGGAACATGGCTCCACCATCGGCCATGCCCCCGATGACGATCCGAGAGGGATAGGAGATGGACCCCGCTCAACACTGGTATCTAACACAGATACCAGTCAGATAACCACCCAGCTAGGTAGATTGGGCCCCGACAGTCAGTCCCAAAATGAAAGGGAGGGGAGCCAGTCTACCCAGACTATACCGACCCAACTGACAAACCAGATGAACAGAATGAGCCCAACCGCGAGGGACACACGCAAATCTCAACAGGAGCCACAGCCGAACCCTACCCAAGGAGAAACAGGCAGCCAGGTAAACCAGCACGAAAATAATGAACAAACCCAACCGATGCCAAGAGATAGAACGTGTCAAAGAGGGAAGTCGAAAAGAGGAGCCATGCGAATAGCAACCCTAAATATAAAAGGAGGCGGCTCGGCCTCAACAAGGCAAAAATGGTCCGAAATATGCCAACTGATTAGAGAGAAAAAACTAGACATATTGGCAGTACAGGAAACGCATATGGCAGAGGACCTGAAAGATGAAATAAACACCCTCTTTGCAAGACAAATACATATTATGTCCAGTATTGACACAGAAAACCCAAACTCAAAAGGAGTGGCCTTCGTGCTGAACAAGGCTATGGTACGTTGGGAAGAAGCCAAAGAAACGGAAATCATACAAGGGAGAGCTCACATGATAGAAATCCCGTGGTTTGGGGAGGAAAATCTAAGATGTGTAAACGTATATGCCCCGAATGAGAAGAGAGAAAACCGAAGCTTCTGGGAGACTCTCAAAGATTACTGGGCCTCACGTAACCGACAGAAACCACAAGTCCTCCTGGGGGACATGAACATAGTGGAGGACGCCCTAGATAGGCTTCCAGCACACGAGGACCACCAGCAAAATGTATGCAAACTAAATGAACTGAAGCAAACCCTAGGGATAGTGGATGGGTGGAGGAGAACATACCCCAACACGATAGGTTTCTCCTTCTACATGACGGGCCGACCGATACAATCAAGGATAGACCGAATATATGTAAAGGAGGCGCTGATAAACCACTCCTGGGACTGGACAATGGAACGAACGGGGATCAACACCGACCACCTACTAGTTTCAGCCAATATATTGAACCCGTGGCAGCCCTACACCGGGAGCGGCAGATATGCCATGCCAATGAACCTAGTGAAAGACGAAGAACTCATAGGAATGCTAGCCGAACAAGGGGCCAAAACTGCTGCAAAGGCTGAACAGGTAAGAAGAGATAGAACGGTGATGGAAAATGTACAAACACTCCACCGTGCCCTCAAAGAAAAGGTGCTTGGAAAAATTAGAAGTTTCTCCAAACTGAAAGTCCTGAAGATACTGAAGGAGATAGCAGCTGTTAACAGAGATAAGGAAAACATTATGAACAACCCCTCGATGCCCGAAAGTAATAAGAAGGAGGAAGTTGCCTTCCTTGATGACCACATCAAGAAACTAGAACGAGCGAGGTTTGAGCGGGCCAGGGACACTGTTAGGATAGGCTTCGAGGCGCATGGGGAGAAGCTCACCAAACCGTGGATAAATATGAACAGAAAAAGAATGCCAAAAGACGCAATAGTTGCACTGAAACGCCCTGTAGACATGGGAGGGGGTTTGGAAAGGCAATCAAAGAAGATGACAAATATTGCCCAGAAATACCACAACGGCCTACAAAGCCAAGACGTCCCGGGAGATGAAAGGGAGCACGAGAACAAAATGAATAGAACTCTAAACCACTTAACGAAGACCCTCTCCGACGACCAAGCAGAAATGCTGAAACAACCTCTTGCAGAAGAAGAAGTGAGAGAAGCGCTGCACAAATTGCCAAATGGAAAAGCGGCTGGACTTGATGGAATCCCGCAAGAAGTGTGGAAGGAACTAGACGAACTCTACGAAAGAAATAGGAAAGAAGAAAAAGAAGGCTTCAACGTCGTGAGACATCTAACAGAAGTATACAATGATATTAGGGAGCACGGAATAGCTCAGGATACAAGTTTCTCTGAGGGGTGGCTTTGCCCCATCTACAAGAAAGGAGACCGGACCAAAGCAGGGAACTACAGACCGATAACGGTCCTAAACACAGATTATAAAATCCTAACCAAGGCCCTATCAATAAGATTGAGCAAAGTAGCGCAGGACATTATTCATAAGAACCAAGCCGGCTTCATGACCGGAAGGAGAATAGAAGATCAGACAGAGCTGGCACATCTGATGATTAAGTGGTGCGAGCAGACCGAATCAAATGGAATGATCGTATGCTTAGACCAGGAGAAGGCGTACGACAAAATATTACATCCCTTCCTATGGAAATCTCTGGAGAAATTTGGCTTCCCAGCCGAATATATAGGTACTATCAAAGCATTATACAGTGAAGCCTACACAAAAGTGATCCTTAATGGTGAAGTAAGTGAACCATACAAGATAACTAGAGGGGTTAGGCAAGGAGATCCCCTTTCATGTCTGCTATTTAACATAGCAATTGAATCCTTAGCTCAGCTACTAAGAGACTCCGCTCTAAAAGGATTCAGAATCAGGGAAGGAGTGGAAAGATTGATTGCCACTCTTTTTGCGGACGACACAACAGTATACCTTTTGGAGGATGATGACATCCAAACCCTACAAGGAATACTAAAGGATTGGTGCGAAGCCTCAGGTGCAAAGTTTAATATCCAGAAAACAGTAATAGTCCCGATGGGAACAGAGACGCATAGAGCCAGACTGGTGACAACGAGGAAAGCGAGAGACGATGCACCGCAGATACCGGAGGACATAAAAATTGCCCTGGAAGGAGAAGCCACCCGTTTGCTAGGAGCCTTTATAGGAAACGGAATAGAGCAGCAAGGCATCTGGACGCCTACCATAGAAGCCGTGGCGAGCGACCTGAAAAGATGGTTGAAAGGGAACCCCACAATAGAAGGGAGAAGATTAGTGGTTGGAATGGTAGTTGGCGGACGCACACAGTTCAGAACGAGTGTACAAGGCATGCCCGAACAGGTAGAAAGAGCACTGTCAAAGATGATAAGGGAGTTCATGTGGGCAGGACAGAACAAGCCGACGGTGGGAATTGAAACCCTACAACTCCCCCACGAGCGAGGTGGAATAAAGCTACTAAACCTGAAAATGAGAAACGAAGCCATAGAGGTTATGAAAACGTAGAGGTATCTGAATATGGGAGAGGACAGGCCGCTATGGGCCAAAGTAGCGGACAAGCTGATAAAACTGAAGATAATGAAGAAATGGGGAGTACCCCTGGGAGATACCTTTCAAAACACGTTCTTACAATACCTTGACGTGGACACGAGAACAAAGGAGGACGGACTCGCAACCTCCCTGCAGCGGATGCTCAAAACCGCGAAAAAATATAATGTAAACTTTTATCCCATGGCCATGGACCTCGAGTTGAAATGTAAAATGCCGATATGGTTCCACCCTGGACTAGAGGGAGCCAAAAACCTGAGGATGAACTCGCAGCAAGCAGTCTGTCAACGGGTCAACCATAGGATCCTCACGGTAGGAGACATGTGGGGACTAGCAAAACTGAGGAGTGCACAGGAGAACCCCTCGCACAAATCAAGGAAAAACTGTGCATGCCAAGGATGTAAAGCCCTACGGGAAAAGGGATGTGGCAATCCAAACAAATGCAGCGCAGATGCGGAGAAACAGATCGACAAATTGGGGCACAGATGGAATCCGGACTGCCCAACGGACATTAGGGAGGCATCGCAAGAGGAGGCCGACTTACAAGAGAGGACAGGTGGAACCCTGTTCGAGCCGGAGATGGTCCTGGGAGGGTATCTCACGGATGGATTCCGTGTCTTCGCCCCGCGAGACAAGGCACAAGACAGAAATAAAATGAACTACACTAGACAACGTGAAGCACAACCCAGCGTAGTAACGATGTACACAGATGGATCATGCGACAAAAACGGGTCTGTTGAAGCAGTGGCAGGAGCAGGGGTCTGGCTAAGTAGAAATGACCTAAGAAACAGAGCAGTACGCCTACCGGCGGAAATACCACAAACGAATAACACAGGAGAAGCGACGGCAGTCCTGGTAGCCACCCAGATGATACAGAGGGAACGCTCAATTAAAATAATGAGCGACTCGCAACTAACAATAAACCAACTGACGAAACACCTCTCCAAAAATGAAGACGACGGGTGGATAGGCTCAGCTAACGGCAAACTGATGAGAACAATCGTAGCTCACTTGAAGGCCAGGCATGGTCTGATCCTCTTTGAGAAAGTCAAGGGCCATTCAAACATAGAAGGAAACGAGGGCGCAGATGCCCTAGCAGGAGAGGGTGCTAGGAAAGCGGCCCCAGATGATATCGACCTAACAGTACCCGAGGGATACGAACTCCCGGGAGCAAAGCTGGCCAAAATCACACAATCAACAACGTACAGAGGCATGATAGAATTGAAACCAACGCCGGGAAGGAGAGACACCATAACCCACCTGGACATAACAAGATGGGCGGTGCATGACATTAACGGGGAGGCCCCAAACGATGAGAGAGTATGGAAGTCTCTAAGGGACAAGGCCCTGTCGAGGGAATCAAGAGCTTTCATGTGGAAACTGATGCATAACGCATATAAAGTTGGTAAATATTGGGAAAACATCAAGGACTATGAACAACGAGCAGTATGCCCTAAATGCGACAACTCCACAGAATCTATGGAACACATCCTAACCGAGTGCAAAGCATCAGGTCAGGATCTAGTCTGGGACTTAGCCCAAAAACTACATGAAAAGAGAGGAATCTTACTACGAAAGCCCAGTCTAGGGACACAGCTCGGATGCGCCCTAATCAAAAGGCCCTTGGATCACAACAAAAGAGGGGCCGCCCGCTTCTCGACAATTGTAGTCTCAGAAGCATCCCGCGTAATATGGAAAATTCGCTGCGAGTGGAGAATCTCAAGGCAGTCTGATCCCGAAAAAGAACTGACGAAAAACGAGATTAGGAGTAGATTTTTGGCAGCAGTAGCACGAAGAATAAAACTAGACTGCCTGATGATGGATATAGCCCGCCTCGGAAAGGCAGCGATAGAGACAGAGGTGGTGCGAGACACGTGGCGGAGTTTTCTGCCTAAAGGAGTAGACCTGCTCAAGGCATGGAGAATAGCAACCGAGGTTTTAGTGGGTATTGGCTGAGCCGAGCCCCACACTGAGTGCGCAAAGGCATTTCCTACGGAGTGGCTCCAACTTGAACTGGCTAACTAAATATATGAATTCCCCGACGACCTACCCCAGGACATGGAGGTTGACTTTGTGAACTGTCCACGAACCTATAGCGGTACCACTAAAAAAAAAAAAAAAAAAAAAAAAAAAAAAAAAAAAAACAACTCTGTCTGATTTATGTATAGTAAGTAAACACATCTAACTAATCCTCAGTCTGTTACCACAATGGTCCTGGTATGTATATGTTGTTTTTGTTCTATTTTCTTGTCACCAGGCTGTGATAGATATAAGTGGATGCTATTGACCCAACAAACAGTTCAAAGAACGTTGTCAGGTTCCGCTGACCATGGGGGCTCAGACCACTAGGTGAATCCTTACTTGGTGTGCACAAAGTCTATACACACAACCAAAATGGTGGGTGTGGTGTACGGACCAGGGTCAAGGGGGTGAGAGTGAGTACAAAGGGACCAAGACTGGTCCAAGGGGCTGTTGAAGGAGCTCTGGGGTCCAGGGATGAGCTCCATGGCTGGGAATAAGTCCTGGGAGAGGATGTGTAGGTGGGCCAGGGTTTGGATGTGGGACTCACTAAGTCCTGGGGCTGGGGTGGAAGAGAAGAAGGTGGAGGAGCAATGAAAAGAGTCGGGAACTTGAAGAGAGCAGAGGCTAAGAGATGAGAAGAAAGAAAGGGAAAGAGAGAGAGAAGAGAGACTGAAAGAGGAACTTAGAGAGAGGGGACAGGAAGGGAAAAGCAAATAGATTGAAACAAGAACGAGACAAGTTAGTACAAGAGTGGAGTGATAAATGAGTTGAGTATGAGACAATGAAGAGACAGAGACGAGATAAGGGAAATTGATTGAGATAATAAGAGAGGTGAGCTAGAGACCGGGGAAGTTATGCAATATCAACACTACCATACCAGATGCTACACTATAACTGTCAGGTCCCGCTGACCACGGGGGCTCAGACCACTGGGCAAATCCTTACTTGGCGCGCACAAAGTCTACACGCACAACCTAAGGGCAGGTGCGGCGGTATGGACTGGGACTGAGAGGGTGAGAGTGAGGATGGAGGGACCAAGACTGGTTCAGGAGACGGTCAAGGGAACTCCGGAGTCTGGGAATGAGCTCTGGGGCTTGGTATAAGTCCCAGAAGCGAGTGTGTAGATGGCCAGGGTTCAGGCATGGGACTCGCTAAGTCCCAGGGCTGGAGAAAGATGAGGGGAGGGTGAAAGAGTCAAGACTAGAGGAGAGAAGAGACAAGAGGTGAGGCGGAGAAGAGAGAAGGAGAAAGATGGAGAGAAACTTAGAGAGAGAGAGAGAGACCAGAGATGGAAAGCAAATAGATTGAGACAAGGTGAGACAAGTGATAAGATAAGAAGGAAACAAGTTGAGTCTAGTATGAGATAAGGAAGAAATAGAGATGTGATAAGGGAAGTAGACTGGAACAATAACTGGCAAACTAGAGACTGGAGAATGGGCAATATCAACACTACCATACCATATGCTACATTACGACTTATATACGTGGGGTCAGGCATGCTCCGGGGCTTAGGCCCAGGCTCCGTGGTGAGTCACGGCACAGGGGTCCTTGCTAGAGCCTGGGGTTCATGCAAGGAGCAGCACGGGAGTGCTGGGGCCCTTGCTGAAGCCCGGGGATTGTGCAAGGGCGCTGCGGGTGTTGACGTTGGTTGAGTGGCGTAAAGGAAGCTCACACAAAGGAAGGGCCTTGCTTTGGGAGCATGGAGGCATGGACGGTGCAGGGAGGCGAGGAGTCGACCAAACAGGAGGCACAGGGCGCGGAGTCTGGGCCGGGTGATGCGTTGATGTGTGAGTTGTGATGGTTACCCGATTGGGAAAGGAAGGCACTGGGGATTGTCAATGATGGGCCAGGGATTGCTGGGGTCGGTACTGATGGTGGTGTCAATTGCTGGGGATTGCCAAGGCGAGCGCTGATGGTGGCGTCAGCAGCCAAGGGTTGCTGGGGCGGGTGCTGACGGTGGCGTGGGCATTCAGGGTTTGCTGAGGTCGGCGCTGATGTGGCATACACGGGCGGTGATGGGTGTTGATGGCCGCTGGAGGAGACCGGTCTGGGCCTGGGGTTTGTGGAGCTGACCCAGTGAGGTTGAGTGTACCAGGGCCAGGGCTGGGTACTGGCAGTGGTGGCAGATCATGACAAATGTGACCTTTGGAAAACACTGAAGGACTTGGTAACTTTTAATGTGTTTGAACATTCTCTTCTTCCTGTATTCTGCTAAATATATATCATATGACACTATATAATTGATTATTACACTGATTAATTCAACTTGAAGATGAAGAAGTATGAAGCAGATTCCAAAAAGCAGCACAGATACTGACTGACCAGCTTGCATGTCAAACTCATAGTTGCATTTGGATGAAATCCATTACCCATTGAAAACTAGATAATGACTTCATGGAATTTGTTGATGACATCTGCCGCTTCAAGTTGACAGGCAGAAAACATGAGACAACATGGAGAGAGGAGGTAACAAGAGAGAGAAACAATGAGCACAAAACACAATGGGTTATCAAGTGAAACAAGAAGTTATGATGTCAGTACTTTGATGTCATGCCTGCACTGTTATTGAATGAAAACTGACTGGTGACCTTACAATTGCAATTAGTTATATATATTGTATATTATATGAGCAGAATACAGGAAGAAGAGGGTGTCCAAACACATTAAAAGTTATCAAGTCCTCACTCTCAGCATTTTTTGAAGGTCACATTCTTTGAACTGTTTGTTAGGTCAATAGCATCCACTAATAGGTATGTGTGATAACAAACACTTCAGGAGATTGCAGAGAATTCTAGAGAAACACCTGTTAAAAACAGCTTAAATGACTTAAAAAACATGTTTCTTGAGAATTTTAGTGAAATTTTCTGATTAGGAAATATTCACAGGATTTTCTGTAAAAACACTCACCAGAAGTCACATACCCTGTTTTAACAGGTGTTTCCTAGGAATTCTCTGTAATCTCCAAAAGTGGAAAAAGGATTTAGACACACTTATGGTACCTTATGCCACAGGATTACAACACTCCTCACTGTAAGTGTAGCTCTCCCTTGGACAGAATCCTATCCTATTGCTACCTCAGAATATTTCACAGTCTTGTAAATTTTGGGGCAGAAAGTACCTTGATAAACATGTTGGCATTGTTGTCTTTTGTGTTAATATATCACAAGGCTATCTCTCCAGAGGTGACTCATTCATCATTGATCTTGCTTTCTTCATTAAAGTTTGATGCATCTGCTCAATACATCCTATATGAGCAGAGGTATGTGGAGTACCAACTTCAAGAATAATTCCTTTTTATTTATACCATAACTTGTGTTCTTTGCCACTAAACTCACTGTCTCAACCAGTCTATAGGATTTTGAGTTTCTCCCTTATTTTGGTCTTGCATACTGGGATCTATGCCTGTGCTGAATCTGCCATCTTTAGTTCTCAATTGGTATGATTGTTGGCTATATCATGACATATAGGTGGCTGGTATGTGACAATACTGCTGTCTTGCCTGTTGGATCCAGAAGGTCACTAAGCAATGAGAAAGTTAAAAAGATTTCGATACAGGTGTTCTAGCCTGTTTTCCAAGGATATCATGGTCATTTTTTGTGGCTTTGAAGGAAAGGTCTTTGGCATATCTTATGCTAGGTCTTGAGATCAGGAGCAGCATGTACAGCAAATGCTTGATCAAGGTAGAGGTTTGTGTTGTAGAGGTCTTTGTTAAAATGTAATGTTCCAATATACAACAACATTATTATTGGACATTTCAGTAAGTTAGACTCACATAAAGATGGGATCATAGTTTTCAAGCTTGTTTTCCTCTTATTGTCCTTTACCCTGTTGTAGGCCAGGCACACTGTTCTTGATTCTTCAGAAGTATTTCCTGTCATGCCACTGCCATCCAAAACATACTAGGGCAGTGTATCTGTAAAGTTCGGATGACTCCTGGATTTACAGCCCTTGTAGATCAATCTTAAATACTTTCAAGACTTTGTCATGCTCAAACAATGTCATCTGGTACTGTTTCATCTGCATTGGTGAGTGTCTCCTTGCCCTCCAGGAATCACCTTATTTTAGTGGGCCATACTTTTTTACATTGCCAGCTGCCATGAGATCATAACCAGATAAGGGCATAGGACTCATTAGACAGAGCAGAAAGGATTGCAATTAACTTGAGAAGTTCTTTTGTAACCTTATTAGCATTGAAGGCATGTTCAATCTTTTTCATCTTTTCCATGATTACCTCTGGTATTTTATTAAGTGATGGAACTAGTGAACACTCCTTCTTTTGGCATAGCATCTGGGATTGGTGAGGATGTTGATGTGCTGGGCATCCCTGCCTTACCTACTAGTGATTAAAACAAAATTAGAGGTTGAAGTTTCCATGATAACTCTCTGTGAGGAAATGCTATTATATACTATGTGCTAGGGCTCCTGGCCCTTTAGCCCACTCCTTCCCTAGTGCTTGGCCAGATACCTACTAAAACCCCAACTAGGGCCACACTCCCATGCTCACCTGTCTGGACTTTTATTGTGAACTCAGTATTTATCCATGTGTCTGTAACAGTTGCTACTAGAACTGAATTCTCTCCAAGTTTGTTGTTGGTCAGTTTTACATCCAGTTCTGCTCTGTTTGACATTGCAAAATTTAGCCAGGAGAGGCAACACCCCATCTTTGAAGATGCATTTCGGAATCAACTTAAGCTCCAACACAACATTGTTATGATCATGGGAACTGGTGCAGGATTTAGTATTCTTGAGCTGTCAAGCTGCTACCATGACCTTACTACTGAGGTGACAAGGCCCAGGTTCAGTTTCCAGTTAGAAGGCATGTGGTTTGCTTAAGCCATAGGCACAGATTCCCACATGTCCCTCTTCCACACCTTGCCACAAGCAGCTCATTCCCTAGAACAAGTCTGGTGCCAATTCTTACATGTGACTAACATCCCAATCTAAGCAATTAGGAGGGAGGTGTCCTGTCACAGGGAGCATCATGTCCAGCATCTTTCAGCCTTTGCATACTACCTGGGTCAGTTTGTCATCAGGATGATTCCTCCTATCTTATCATCCCCTATCCTCACCATCAGACCATTGCTGGATTTGGGGATTTAAAAATATTTGATTCTTGTGACCTGTGTATTGAAACGAGCCCGCCTAACATTTTGATCACAAGCATGGTAATATATTATGCCAGGATCAGGATGTTGATGGGTTAATAAGGGCAGGACAAGGCTGAGTGATCGTTCATCACGGTAGAGTAAAGATAGATATAGCCGTTATGGAGTTGTCTATCTAGATCTTGGAAGTGCCGTGCTTGGAAGTGGCTCATACCGGCTCATGTTAGATGAAAGGGCAGCTGGTTGAGTGCTGGCAAGTTGGTATTTACAACCATCTCCTCAAGCATACGCGATTGCACGCGTCGAGCGTGATGATTTGTAGTAGCGTGATGATTTGTAGTAGCGTGATGATTTGTAGTGTACATTTGGGGGATATCAGGGTCACGTCTGATTTCGGTGAATAAACTTGTTATCAATATATCGCTTGTTAAAATGGACGATCAAAATCAACATTTATACAAGACCATTCCATGTGGACGAGACTAATTCTAGATCTTGGAAAAAATTAAGCCTCACTTATCAATTTGATAGGTCACCCTCGGCTACACGGCATGTGGCGTTTTAACCTTTGATGGCCTGCTCAGATCAACTGTCCAGTTCCGGTTGTGTGAGGATTCGATGAATAATTTCTGTTAATTTATGCACCCATTTTCGTCCTGGTTCAGAGGCCAATTCCTTGTCTCAAATAGGCCGCATTCACCCAACAGGTGTTTCTATGTTTTGCCACCAACCAAGGACTAAAGTTGACGTTTGAACGTTTAGCCTTGAATAGAAGCGCGGCGCGGACCTTTCTAGGAACACCCACAACCTCTTCCACATGGTCCCCGGATGATCAAAGAGTCAAAAACCCGCGATCCGACTAGTCCCACGGCCTCCCACCCGAGCCCTTCTCCCCTCACGCCTCACGGGTAACGGTAAAGGCCCGAAGCGAGTCCAACAATGTCTGTGGAGATCACGCCTGCCCTTCGCCAGGCGAGCTCCTTAACGAACGAAAAGTACGTTGTTGAGGAACAGATATTGGAGACCACCTTCGAGGAAACAGACGTGTTAGTATTCACTTTAGCATTCCATGTGTCATGGCTTCTATTATTCCTAGTTCGCGCCCGTTCCCTGTTGATCCCGATGAGATTGAAGAAACCCATCAGCTCACAGTCAGGTGTGCCCCAGCCCATATCTCTCGCTCTCAACTTCCCCGTTGACTGAATGGTAGGGCTGTGTTTGTGGGATGTGTGCTAGGCGCTGTTGGTGAGTTTTTTTTCGACGTTTGGGTCCTTGCCAAGGGATTTTACTCTATTTTTGACCTTTCAATCGTACAGTTGGCGCTTCCAACATTTACCTCGGTTTGAAGACTGGATTCACCTTTGGTCCCCAATTGTTTGGAGCCATTTTTGGTTTTGCTATCCTCAAACCACTTTCAAGGATTGTTCCAGAGTCAGGTCTCCTAGGCAAGTTTATGGGAGGTCCTTTCGGTCCAAAAGAGAATTGTACTGTGCAAAGGTCAGTCAGTCCAACCGGGATTCATATTATATCATCGTTCCTTATCTTCTCTTTCTGCATAGTGCTGCAACAGGTACGTTTTTCTCGCCTTGCATTATCAGATATGATCATATATCTCTTCTGCCGTCCCAGCATCCGGTGGTCTAGGGATTCTTTTTGTCAGCGCTATCCCCGCAATGTATCGACTCGACCTTCTCTCCCAGTTTCCCCAACAGGACGTCGGAAAATTAATTGCACTTGCTGCCAGCGCTGGATTTTTCGGTGTATTCTTCGTTGTTCCATTGCGTAGATACTACATCGTCCATCAGAAGCTCACGTTCCCGACGCCTGCGGCCACAGTAAGTGATTTCCCATGTCGACAGATTTTCAGGTCGTCAACTAGTGTCAAAAATAGGCCTACACTATACGTTCCTTGCACAGCAATATTGGAGCTATTGCTGCCAAGAAGAAATCACTCGGCCTTTTGTATACTTTTGCTACTACCTTTGTGTACAAGGTTATAACCAACTACGCTCCTGGTATAGTAAGTTCATGATTCTCGTTCAGTAGTGAGTTGTTTCGTTTCTAACTAGCTCAGATATTTGATTGGCACATTGGTTGGACATTGTATCGATTGGGGTTCACTAGTATCATTTCTCTTGAAAACTATGGGTGGTACATTGAATGTAAGAGTATATTTTCTTTGTTCGATCTCGCAAGTGACCTGTGTCTTTTTAGTCACCCCAGCTTTCTTCGGTGCTGGCATGTTGTCTGGAAACAATGCGTCTTGGAGCTTCTGTCAGTACCACGTCTACGTCACAACAGTTGTCATCTCTGACTAACCAAGTCTTCGGAAATGTTCTTGCATGGGGAGTAAGTGAGTATCTCATTTTACATACCTGGCGTTCTGTTAATCTTTGATACCCTAGTCGCTCCTTCCCTCGTGAAAAATGGCCTCGCTTTCGGTGTTGAAATTAGTGACGAATATCCTTTGGTCTCGTATCAAGCCCTCTCATTCAAGGATCCTTCGCTCTATTCCACTCACCCATCTCCCCGATATTGGTTGCTCTGGCCCGGTGTCATGGTGATGTTGTTATACTCTTTTTCCGACATCATCCTCACTGCGCTTCCCCTTGTGACTTGTATGTTGCCTCCCGCAATTCAATAACACCACATCAAGCTGACTTTCCCTCGTAGCTTTGTCGAAGGATACACTGAACCCCGTCTCCTGGTTCCGCCGCAGGGAACTCGATCCTGAAGATGAGGATCAGACCCCAATGGAGGATCGTATCCCTACACCCTGGTGGACCACTGGTCTCATCCTCAGTACTATCATGTGCTGCGCTATCCTTGCAACCCTTTTCAACATGAATGTTGGCGAGGCTCTCCTTGCTCTCATCCTAGGTTTCTTATTTTCTTTCATCGGCGTTCAGTCCGCCGGACAAACCGACGTCAACCCTGTTACCACCGTCGCCAAGGCCTCCCAACTCATTTTTGGAGGGATAGGGAAGGGCGCGCATCTCGCCTTGAAACCTTCTCAGATGCTCAATCTATCTGCGGGTGTTATTGCTGGTGGATCTGCCGCTCAGGCCTGCGATATGACTGGCGATCTGAAGACTGGTTACCTTCTCCGCGCAAAGCCCAGGAATCAGTTCGTTGCGCAACTTTGTGGTGCCGTTGTCTCCATTTTCCTCACCACTGGTCTCTTCCTCCTGTTCACCAAGGCTAGTCCCTGTATTTTGTAAGTCGTACTTTGGTGATCTGTATGAGAAGTTAACGATTAACATCGCATCCTTCACAAGATACCCTCCCGCGTCGGGTGAGTGCAAATACGGCGCTCCCTCTGTCTCCGCATGGGTCGCTGTTGCAGTCGCCGTCTCATCGCATAACCTACGTAACAATCCGTCGCCAACTGAATTTCTCATCCATCCTGACTCTGCATTTATCTAGCTATACCTCCTTCCTCAGGGTATACAGCCATTGGTCTTGGTATTGCCAGCGTGATTACCGTTATAGCTAAACACTACTGGATTCCCAAAAAGTACCACAGCTATATCATCAATTGGAATGCCATAGGACTTGGTTTCGTCGTACCTCAAGTTTTCTACTCGATTGCCATGGTGTTCGGTTGCACTTTCAATGTTTTCTGGAGAAGGTCTAATCCTGCTGGTTTCGACATGTACATGTTCGCTGTTGCAGTGAGTTCTGTCTTGCCGCAATTACGCATCACACTCAAATGCATTCGTTCCTTTAGGCCGGTCTTGTGGCTGGTGAAGGTCTTGGTGGTGTTTTCCAGGCTTTACTCGCTATCATCGGCGTTGATGGAAGCAGTAAGCGTCTCCAACTTCAATGTTCGTCCACAAAACTTACAAATCGCTCTTCTATAGGATACGGCACCGCTATTGGTTGCCCCGGTTTCGAATTCTGTGGTTAATTGGGGGTCATTGAATGTCTTATACTCTTCGCGATATGGTGCCATGATTATTCCACGAAATTTCGTATGATACCCCGCACTACTACTAGTCTAATTTTATTACTTCTTGTATGGGAATAAGAATCAGATGCACTATGTATGTAGTGACCGACAGTGGTTGACCTGGTTTTTCTAGAAATACCTATGGATCAGTGGACGCCGTCACATCAAAAAGTTCCGCAATTATGTAAAGCTTAGCTCTCCACATCATTGACGATACAATACCCTTTATTTCAACCCACCATATCGTGATGAAGATTACTGGTTCGGGCTCGAGGCTTTCCCCTATCGCCATTGATGACTCTGAGGACGAAGTTCTTCAAGAACTCGTCGGCGAAGCAGGTTTTGAGTCAAGCTCGTTATCCCCAATGACCGATCAGCGCGACAAGGTCCCACGGAGCGGGGTGTTCGCCAACCCAAGTAAAGGATCTCATCAGAAACCCAGTTCGGAGGGTAATAAATTGTCTTGTTTTTTTTCTCCAGCTTCTCAGGCCTTTGATACATATATTGTTACAGGCAAATCATCGCGAAAGAGGAAAAGAAGCATGAATGACGTGCAGAGCTTGCCGGCCGCTAGTACAAGTCAGCAAAGACTAGATACTACAACATATACGCAGCCCGGAGCTTTGAGCAAGAAGGCGAAGAAGCGGCGAAGAAAGCTGGAACGACTGTTACAGGAACATGGCGGTCAGCCTCCACATCCCCCTGTGTGGTTGAATGGCACGCATCATCTCGCACACGGGCTATCCAATTCCCACATAATTGGTGGATTCGATGTTAGACTAGACAATCCTCACGCCGTTTCCGGAACCTGTTCGACGTACGACACGACCGACTCCCCTACACGTCGATATAATAGTGAGGTTCCTGTCGCTTCCTCATCATCTTCGTGGGTCGCCTCCATGGCTATGGCTGCTGAAGCATCTATGTCCATGTTAGGTGGGCGCAAAACTGAAGGCTGGGATTCGTATCCTTACCCTCTTAACTGGTCGGATCATTCTCAGCTCCCGGCAGTCGATGTACCACAATTTTCGGAACCTATACCTGCACCAAAGCCCCCGCCTGCACCACCCCCTACTATGTCCGCCTCTGCCGCTCTAGCGGTCCCGTCTTCGATACCGATAATTGGAATGAAGCCAGATCATGATCCTTCAAGCAAGCATGGCTTATTTGTAATTCCACCAAATGCTACAAAGGGATATACAGATTTATTATCGACCAAAGGGAATCCCTACATTCCGAATCCTGCTCGGACAATCGTAATAGAACAATTACCCAAATCGCACCGTACCCAGGACTGGGTCAAGAACTGGAGCAAGTCGGCTTGTGGTGCTTACCCAGTATTCTCGTGCATAGATCACCACGGGGCAAAGGCATTGGTGGAATTTTCTACTGCTGAATTGGCGCGAAAAGCTTGGGGTAGTCCCCGACTTGGTGCCGCTCTGACTGGATTGAAGACTCATCAGCTAAAAGGGCGGCCGCGAGAGGACCTTATCAAAGCTTGGTGGTATCGAGTTGATGGCATTGGAGCTAATGCCGGAGTAGGCGAGATCGAAGAGGGAGAGATCGAAGGCGATACAGCCGAGAAGCAGGTTGAGGTACCTGTGAAGGAGACTAAGAAAGAGAGGAAAGCTAGGCTACTTCGCGAGAGGCAAGCGAAGAAGATTGCAGCCGTTGCAAAACATCCTCCACTTCAACAAATGTATCCAGGTGATGCTCTCGGGGCGCCGACACTGAAGGAAGCGGTTGCGCCTCAATCGCTTGCCTTGACCACTCAATACTCTCAAGAGGTCAAGTCAGGATATCCCTATCATTCCATTACGTCCCAACCCCTCCCTCATCCGTTACCACATCCTCCTCTTTCCGTACCCCAACCTCTACTTTCGCGTGCCCCGTTGCCTCCTCAATCCGCGCTAGAGGCACAATGGCGTCCTAAGCACGAATTGCCAAAGAAGCCGACAAGTGAAACTATATTGAACGCTGGCGCCTCCACTATCTCATCAACCAAGACGTCACCACCTATGCAGCCTTCTCCGATCATCGCTCAGCCTGTTCCACCGCTTTTCAATCTGCCCGTCACCCCAATGTACGAAGACATGGATCTCGATGACGACATGGATCTGGAATCTCCCCGTACAGCTGAACGTATCACCTTCAATATGACGTCGGCGGGTTCGACACCAAATCAGCCTGACGCCTTGCAATCCGTATCATCAGCGACACAGGTGGTTCGTGTGGCTGTCTCGAATCCTGTGACATCCTCAGTCATATCTAAGACCGATGTGCCCTCAGCCACTTTGGATAGCGTTAATCACACATCTGCCTCGTTATTAGACCCTGATTCAACCGCGGATCATTTGGCCCCGCCATCTCTGGAGGCCATTACATCCCAATCTCCTTCAGCTTCTGGAACACCGCCACTTGAACCACGAGCAATGAAGAATGCGCCTAAAGGCCCAAGTTTCAAGATACGATCCCTGCTTGCGAGACAGAAAGAATTGGAGGAGAGAATTTCGAAAAGTAAAATGGAGCTTGGAATCACTACAAAGCCAGTATCATCCACCGCGAGCGTGAAGTCTCCGATGTTGACGATGGAGTCTTCGCTTCAGGGCAGGGAGGATAAGCAGACAATGGAGGAGAGATTGAGATCTTTGGTGCTTCGCAGTCAGAAGAACAGGTCGAGGAGTTCGGCGTCTATGACATCTACGACTGATGCACAAGTGCCTTCGCACATTCCGACTGCTACTTCTCCTTTATCAGGCAAGGCGGTGACCTCTGCGGTGAGTGTACTTCATGAGGTTCCGGCCTCAGCTTCCGCTATACCTTCTGTAAAGACTCCGACGTTCTCCTTGGATGACCTTGCAGTATCTTTCATAACTGAGACAATTGAGACCTTCAAAGCTACGCCGAATCTGCCAACGCAAACCCCTCCAGCTCCAGCTCCTGGACCTCTCCCCGCTGTGCAGAGTCAAAATACCAAGCTGACTGCGATGGCGAAACAAAAACTTGAGCTTGCAGCACAGCAGAAACGGTTGGAGGCACAAATCGCGGAGACCAAGGTCCTGATGATGAAATTTGAAAAAGCAAGAACGAAGCAAGAACGGGAAGCAATCCTTACAGCTATGCGCGAACAAAGCCGGTGCGTGCCCCATCCCCTCCTCTCTTCCAGTAGCGTGTGGGGTGCTGGGGGTTGCCGTCCTTTCGAAAAGAACAGCTGAGTAATTTTTGCCTTTGTGCTATATGCAATTACAGGCTTGCTTCGATTTCCAACGACGAAGATCCCTCGACGACTACTATTGCTTCTGCTGTCACGACAACGATGACAGCCGAAGTTGCACCGTCGGGTCCGGTGCAGCTGGTTGCCAATAATGTAGGGAATAGCTTGCCGGGGCATGCGACAGTACATGCAGGAAAGAAGTGGCCCGGGTCGCATGAACATAATGCTGGAGTCCTTATTGTCAGTGATGACGAGGACGAGGAGAGCGATGGTGATCATTAGCGAATTACTCGGGTCCTTTCTGGTTTGCTTGTTCCTGCAAGTTGATTGCATACGCCGTGCCCGGTGTGATAGGTACGTTCTGGTACGTCTGCTTTCATCAGGGCGTTACGGTGTGTAGGGTCTATCTCCTTCGCATCACATGAATGTTGCATGTTTTGGGTTGGGTTGACCCGACGAAGGGCAGGGAGTATGGGTAGTTATTCTGGTTGACGGGGTTTTGCTCTGATGGAGCCTTCATGATGCCCGGAAGTTCTTTGTATATTTTCTTGCATGTTGAAATTGTGATTCCTTCTGAAACGTGTGCAGGAGGTCGACCATATGCGGCGCCTTCCTCTAAGAGAACAAAGTGAATAGATCATTGACTGCTTCCTATTTTGTGGTGAAGATGGTTCGTGACTGTATATGTGCTGTAAATCTCACGCTTGCTTCAAATAACCTTGGACTAGTACACGATAGTGATTTAGATGGGTCTCGGTTGAGTTGTGGTTGATCAATGCACATAGGGAGATCCTTGGATTGTGCACGAGCTTGAGATGGTAGAGGGCCACTTTGACCGTGCCTGATACAATCAACTCACGAACATAGATGACGGATTGGGACCGAATGGTAAGTAGTGCGTGGGCGACTAAACTGCCGCTCATGGCAGTGATGATCGCAGACTATCTACAGCGGAGCTAATATTACTGAATGCCAAACTATAGTACTTTCTGAGTTATGATTGACCTGCCTGGATAACTATCATTGGCAATACATCGGCTTTATCGGTAGAGTAGAAAGAATTTTGTCGTCAGATTGAGAGGGAGGGTTCTTGCAGTTGTTTTGTTGGTCCCACTCAGTTGTTTATGATCCGAATCTCGTATACACACAAAAATTCAAGGAATGGCAGTGTCTGGATTGCTGACCAATCCACTCGTGGCCACAGCTTACAAACAGCGGCCAAACAAAAGGCCTTCCTGCTTTACCCCTCACTACCACCAGTTTCTGGTCCCTCTGGCCCTCTAGACTTCGTAAGTCTCCATTTCTGATTTAAAACTATTCTTATCATTGACCTGTTGCCCCATCTCTCTAATCGCCCTCGAATCGCCTTTTGTCGCTCATCATCTCCTCGACTATCGCTCTGATCGTGTGCGATTGCTTCACTCCTCCATAGTTCCTCTGCCCAAGTACATAGTTGCCGATGGCTCTCAAACGTATCAACAAGGTTCGTCAACACATCATCTCTAAGCCCTTGGCTTGGTCGTGGATACTTTTTTCTGTGGTGATTCAGGGGTTCACTGTACTCTCTTTATTAGGAATTGATTGATCTTGGCCGCGATCCACCCTCATCATGCAGTGCTGGACCAACTGGCGACAACATGTTCCAGTGGCAGGCTACAATTATGGGTCCGGTGTGTATATCTCGTGTCTTATTTTGAACCGATTTTGACGCCTCCCGTCGACTTAGGGTGATTCACCATATGCGGGTGGAGTTTTCTTCCTCTCGATCAGTTTCCCGACGGACTATCCCTTCAAGCCCCCCAAGGTCAGCTTTACGACCAAGATCTACCACCCCAACATCAACGCCAATGGTTCCATTTGCTTGGATATTCTGAGGGACCAATGGTCGCCCGCGTTGACAATTTCCAAAGGTACGATGTGTCTTTTGCTACTGGTTAGGACTGTTTTCTAAAAACCTGACATTAGTTCTGTTGTCGATCTGTTCCATGCTGACGGACCCGAACCCCGATGACCCCCTGGTGCCAGACATTGCGCATCTCTATAAGACTGATCGGACTCGGTACGAAGCCACTGCGCGGGAGTGGACAAGGAAGTGAGTGACCTCATCTCTAAAATGATTCTACAATTTTACACGTATTTTCAGATATGCTATGTAATACATACTGAAATCATCACCAACCGTTTCATCGTGTGAAACAGGGACCGTTGGTGGCTTTGCCTGAATCCTGTAATACGTATCATATTCTCTTGTTGCACCTTGTAACCACGCATTCTTGAGTCCAATATTAGCATATTTCAACTCTTCACAACACTGAGTTCGTATGTGGGATTTTGAACCCAAGGATAGTGAGGCGATGATGACGGCTTACCACTTCGTGCGCCGAAGATGTCGCAAGAGTAATCAGGCTCCATAGTGATTGAACCTAAGAGCATCTGAACAAGCTATCGGTGGATTAATGTGGACACATTTGGGAGACGAATAGTTCCGATATCGATCGTGATCGAGAGGTTACGAAAGATAAATCAAGCAGTTGCAACTAATAAACTTGTCCTGCCCTCAACTGGGCTCAACTGAGCTCCAACGCATTCTGCGTTGCACTTGGGTTACCTATGAAAAGTGGACTGGAAGTATGACGTTGGAATAGAACTGTCTTGATCCGGAGGTGACCAACACTGCCTTTCGCTTCTCATGAATAGCGACCAAAGCATTATTCAGATTCACAATTTTGTAACGCATATCATTTCTCGTTGGGTGAAACCGCTGGAGAATTGAACATACGTTCCCTGGGTCTCTACGCAACCGCAAATCTCGACAACAGCTACTTGTGCATCAGAGTGCTTGCACGATGTGCGGAAATCTCTCCGTCTTTACTCTACCTAATACCCTGCATTGTATCCTTATGGACCCTGCAATCGAATATCTATCACCACGAGGCACCTAGGAGCAGTACCGCGTCCTGTACCACCCTTGAGAACCAAGAAATCAATTTCTGCACATGAAACGCTCAAAACGTTGCGTATACGCGGTACCTGATACCTACCGTCGCATCATCAAATCGCAGAGACCTGACTCATCCCAAACTTCCGTCGTTGCGTTCGAGGGCCAGTCACGAGCCGCATTTGGTGCTTTCCCCCGCTGTTTCCTTTTACGATGTAGCCCTCAGTAACCCAATCAATGAACTGGATCCAGCATCACTCCCTGGATTTCAATGACCTCCTTGCGTTGTGTTGGGTCGGTGTCCTAATAAATTTTTCTAGGAGTACTGCCTCCGTTGTCTATATGAAGCCTGTCTTGAGCAATTTGGAGAACATCGACTTGGTTTCGCTTTTATCAAGATTTTTTAATCTCTCATTTCCAACCAAATTTTTACACAGCACAAGTATGCACCCCTACCACAGTTGGACCGAGGCTGGACAGGGAAACTCTTCCCCGTGGCCACAGTCGCCCGCTCCTTCAATCTTAGGTGCGCTTCCCTACCCAACTGTCTCGCACGCCTCTGCGCTCGTCACATATTACATCTCTTCTTCCGGCTCGCACATTCTCAATTCCAGAGTCATTGGCCCCGACGGCAGGACACCCTACACTATCAGTACCGACGGTGATATGCCAGGCTACACCGCCGTCAAGAACTCACAAGATAGTGCAATCGCGCTCATTGAGTGGAAGTCATCTCCCGTGATTGAAATTCGTGGTCTTCTATCAAAGCAACCTGTACGCAGCTGGCTCAGGTTGTCCCCCGATCGCAGGCTAGTTATTCAAATTTTTCTGGTACATTGTGGACTTTGCTAACCTTGCGCCATCCAGTGCGCGCTCAATGGAGGTTCGTGGTGTCAAGTATATTTGGGCACCACACAATCAATCCATCAATGTAAGAGAGTCTGCTTCCAAAAATTGTCATCGACTTACATGCATATTCTACTTAGTTGCATGCCGGGGACTTGAACCGCACGTTCCTTGCAAATGTTTCAAGGGCTCAGAGCTCCATTGTGATTCAGATCACTTCCGATGCGTTACAACAGAGACTCCTTGAGAGCGTCATCATCGCTGCTATTCTCCTTCAGTGCGGACGAAACATAGATTAAGCCGCCTCAATACCTCAACGTGCGGTGCAAGAAAGGTAACTATCGCCTGACGGCACTCACTTATTTATCGACCAATTTCTAACTTATTTACATCCATGTTCTGTAATATCTGTATGACTCACCCTCTCAGTTCCGACTCGTGTCAGGCCCGAGTTTATTTGCTATATACTCATTATTTATAAAGAGAATATTGTTATCAGTGTTTCTTCTATAGATGTGTTAATTTCTCACCATCGACATGACAAAGCATGCTTCTTGGTGGGCCATTAGATCCCCATTATTATTGCGACAGTAAAACATGGCCTTCAAAAGATGACCTGTGAGGTACAAGAGGTTGATGTCGATTTGATTTCCGTAGATATTACCTGAGAAATATCCGATACACCGCAGGCGGTCGCGGTTCCGACCGAACCTCTACGTCCCACCAGTCAATTCTGTCGTGACCCCAGCTACGCGACAATGTCACAGGTACTGTATGTTGGAATCACAGAAACCTCATGCATCGGGATGGAAAACAGTGACCAGCTTATATTATCTCTCTGTTCATTTCACTGTCCCCTCCATTGTCTGAACTAGTATCGTTACGGAAATTACATATAAATACCATACATACGGAACAACACCCTCAGTGAATTACAACAAGACTGAGAGTAAGTCTCTTACATATTTCAAGCTACAATCTATAACGATGTACCTACCGTATTGTATACTTACATTAATACAACTAACACGAAACACCTTTGGTTGATTAATACAGAGACTGAGGGTGAGCTTTAGACTTTTCTGAATGATTCGGACACGTTTTTGATGCATACCATAAACATCGATTTACACTGTGTATTTAGGTCCGTGCAATGCAGTCAATTAGCATAAAGACTGAGGACTTTGACTTACATTGTGTATTTAGGGTTTTGATTCTTAATAGGTTATGGGCTGTTGCTATTGCAATTAATGGAACTATCAAACCATAAGTCAACTCACAAAGCATAGAGGCCACTTATAGGACTGGCAAATTGTGGAGGTCACTTATACATTCTTACCAGGTCTGATAGTCTGATTATCACTGACTTGAAAAAGTAGTCAATCCTGTTCTAACATGGCATATACTCAGACGAGCTATGCAACCTATGCCTTCAGCACGGGCCTTGCATAGCTCATTGAGGGCTTTGCCCCCAAATCCCTTCCCTCCCCCAACCCAGCTTCAACCTCACTTCATTTGGTTAAGGCCTTGTAAGGCCAACTCAAGGCTTGGATCCAGCCTCAACCTCACTTTGTTCAGTTAAGGCCTTGTAGGGCCAACTCAAGGCTTCATCCCAGCCTCAACCTCACTTTGTTCGGTCAAGGCCTTGCAAGGCCAACTGTGGCCTTAAGGCTTCATTCTAGCCTCAACCTCACTTCATTCGGTTAAGGCCTTGTAGGGCCAACTCAAGGCTTCATCCCAGCCTCAACCTCACTTTGTTCAGTTAAGGCCTTGTCCCATTATATAGAGATGTTGGCTTGACTTAACATCATGTTAGAACCATAAGCCTTCAAATCGCATACAGCCACGAGACTTCTGGTCACTCAAAATAGGAATGCTTGTTTCCACCTCCGGAGATCTCCGTGGTCACGTGCATTGGAAAACCCTTGGGGGTGAATCGCTTTCATTAGTAGAGAGCTGTTTTCTGGACTTCAGGCAATAACAATGTACTTTCGGTCAACTGATGGTTAATGGTCATGTGTTTCTAAAGATGTGGTGGCGAAGCCACGACTTCCGGAAGGGCGCCGAAGCGGACGGATCACTCAGTGCAGGGACCGGTCCGGGACGAGACAAGAATATGCATTGGACAATCTTTCTGCCTTTCCAGTGGCAGATAGCATCCGAAACAAGGATTTCAGGACCATATGTCCGCCTCGAGCCCCCGTCTTGCTCATCGCCGGCCAAGAACGGACTCCAAGTCAGCTGTTTCGAAGGAGCTAACGTTTTGAAACTCTGACTTGTCCAATGCCCAGAATCTGGCACTCCACGAGCCAACAAGCACGCTGCCGACTTCGGTATCAGACATACTCGATTTATCACCTAGCTCTGGGTTTCTTGCGTCCATCGACTAACGCCCTATCTCAAGCACGATGCAGAACCGGACGGGTTAAGTAGACTGACGTGATAAACAGGGATTTCAGGAAAATCCGTTCATTACAGAATGTATTCCAGACGTACAGCCAGGTCGGGACTTTCTGGTGTGGACCTTCACCTGTGTTGAAACCCTGTTGTCGCGTTCCCGGAGACACTTCAAAAACCATATTTGGAATGATCCATTCTACACACCACGACCTCCCAAATCTTACAAGACGCGCGTGGCCTATGTTTCCTAAAATGGAAACTGTTCGACCCTCTGACTCGCATTGATCCTTGGGAACGCCACATCGTGATATCCTCTTTGTCGTTTCTCAGTGAAACTTTTGACAATACTTTCCTTGACCTCAAACAAACGTGACGCGATAAAGTTCCCTTCCCGCATCGGGAGCCTTATCATTAATGGTCAAATGATCCAGCTGGAACTACTTTGCTATGTCTCCGAGGTTTCACTGGCCCGCGTCAATACTCCTGCCAATGCTATAAATGATATGGCGAGGCTCCCTTTGGGTAACATACGTCGCAATTACCAGCTCAACGCTGGCCCAGCACATTCCTGTAATGACTCGTATCTCATTCCTCGTCAATTTTCTTCTCGTCGCCAATGTGCTCGGTGCTACGTATCACCAGACGGAAAATATTCAAGGGGACGGATTTCTTCAATCTTTCTCTCACCAGGCGATACCAGACCCCACCATGGGACGTGTGTACGTCGAATTTCTACAACGTATCACTATAATATTCATCGCTCGATTTTTGCAGAAATTACGTTGATGCTGCTACTGCAAGACGCGGAAACCTTACTTTTGCCTCAGGAGATCATTTCGTGCTTAGATCTGACTTCCAGAAGAAGCTCGTCCCTGGAGGCCCTGGTCGGGATTCAGTGCGCTTGATGTCGAACAAACAGTATTCAACATCTGTGATTGTGTAGGTGCTCGAGATGTAGCAATTCGAACCTTTATGGCTTTCATGTGATGCTCATATGGGTGACACATTAATGTAGATTCAATGTTCGACATATGCCGCAAGGCTGTGGGTGTGTGGCGTTCTTAGACAATTCACGGACAACTAACTGACGTCGGTATCAATCTAGAACATGGCCAGCACTCTGGACTGTGGGGGCCGACTGGCCCAACCAGGTAAAACCCATTTGATTGTTTTCATGACATACGTACATAAGTTGAATGTATATTCAGGGCGAAATCGATATATTAGAAGGTGTCAATGATCAGGTAACTAATCAAGTGACGCTGCATACTGGCAACGGCGGTGAGATTTTAGTCGTACAGTGGTCAGGCGAAAGGCTAACATAGTTATTATCTCGCTTTTCGATCTATGTAAGATTGCACAATGACGCCTTTCCGCCGTCAAACCGGGTTAGTTATTCTCTCGCAAGGAATGTTTTCTCTTACAACATCGGTTGATCTTGTAGATTGTCAAAAGACAATAATTGCGACACTCAACAGACCAATAATCTTGGGTGCAGCGTCATGTTGAGCGATCAACGAAGTTACGGTCCACGATTCAATGCGAACGGGGGCGGATGGTAGGCAATTTTCTTTTCTATCCTGATTTATACATGTCCGGTAACGTGTTGGTGCTCAATGATTGGAAACAGGTTCGCGATGGAACGTACAGCATCATTCATCAAGGTCTGGTTTTGGCCGAGATCGGCATCCAATGTGCCCGCGGATGTGAGGAATGGCGCTGACTCGGTGAACACCGGAAAATGGGTACGCTCTAAATTTTATGCTACTCAGTCTCTGTTCTAATCTTGATCATAGGGCATACCCTCGGCTTACTTCCCAGGCACTTCTTGTTCAATCAGAGATAAATTTGGGCCACACAATATCATCATCAATCGTAAGTTTATAACATTCACTTATCACATCCGGATTATCTGAGTATACCCTACTTGTTCTTATAGTGACATTTTGTAAGCCATCTGTTTTCGAGTACATATTGGAACTCACCAAAGGAACTTAGGCGGTGTCTGGGCTGGCGATTCCTCCGTATATGCCGCATCGGGATGTCCTTCTACTTGCGAAGGTAAGCTCCTCCATTAAGTGGCCGCGAATAAAAATTCATTAGCGAAAAGACTACGTGAATAACCACCCCTCTGACTTCGCCAACGCTTATTTCGACTTTCAATGGCTCAAGATATATCAGTAATCGTCACGTTGCTTTCAAGTCTATTCCATGAAATGCGGCACTTGTGGTTAGAGATGCCAGCGTGAAACATATGATGAACTTGTTGTCTTTATACCTGTATTAATATACGCATTTGTCATTTTCGACAGGGTTGGGAAAATCACATCAGACTACATATGACCATGACAAATGGCCAATTGCAACGCTTCATGAATCACCAGACCCAGGGAATGTTGACGACAGACTGACCAGCAGTGAACTGAGATCAATTGTTCAGATGATAATGACTTGTCTGAAGCAGTGCCTGTCCTGGTTGCAATATACGGCGTCGACAAGTCGGCATTGGGCAGGTCACAAATATCATTCACATGACCATAAGCGAGGTTTGCCGCGACAACACGAAGTCTTTGGCGCGTCGCGTTTTTTCGACCAAAATTTGTTGATAGCAGGATTCGGTATTGCATGAAGGACATGACGAGACAATGACAAACCACTAAGATGTATCAGAAATAATTCCGAGACCTAAATAGATCCAACGTAAGTGTGAATCGAAGCAAAAGACACGCTTGAAGGCGTCAAAGAGCAAGTCTTTTAGATTGTAATGGAAAAGTAGTTTATTTGGCCGAGTGTAGAAATAAATTTATGTTTGCCTTCAAATAGAATTGCTAGGAAGAGATGCGACGGAGGAGAGAATCGTGAGACAGGGGACTAGCACGGAAATTGGTGGCTGTACACTTTCGGACAGCAGTGATTATTTGGTTGTATTATTATCAGAAGTCTTCACTTTGCAATTGTTGCGCGTGAGTGGTTCTTCTTGGAGAAGCCAAGGGATGGCTCGGTTTCGCGCTGATTTCAGCGACAGCAGCGACGAAGGCGACTCTTCAGAACCGGAAGTTCAACAAGAACTCGAACCCAGCGAAGATGAGAGCGAGAGCGAGGAGTCGTCGAGGTCGTCGAGCCCGACTTCGGAGATGCATGAAGACGAGTTGTTGACGTCGAAGGCGCGACGTCGGAAGCATTCCAACCGAAATGCGCTCGTAGAGGACGAAGATGGTGAAATCATCTATGCTCACGAATTTGAACGGGACAAGGATGTACCAAATCTACGCGTCTCTTCGTCGCTCTCGCCGCCGCCCAGGGCTCGTGGAGATCCCACGCTCACCTCATGGGCGCAACACGTCGGCATGGATGCTCAAAAAATGCATGTCATGCAGACGTCATTGTTTCGCGTACCAGAGGAAGCTGCTGCACTCAAGGCCCTGAACCAGCCACAGCCATCTCGCCCAAATTTACGCGTGCCGCTCCAACCGTTGAATCGCAAACACAGCAGAGACTCTGATGGAGATGGTCTTCGGCCAGACTTCCGAGAAGTACGTTTTTATATCTGTCTGTTAGTGGCGTGTCTAATATACAAATCCGCAAGAGATTCTCATTCGCTCACGACATTGAGCCACCTGTTCACCGGCCGTCACGAAAATATGCACGCGTAGAAATCTCTGAATCTGTGGTCCAGGGGAGTGAAGGGGCTTATTTCGACGCAGGCCTCGCGTTTGGTCGTTCATTCCGAGTGGGTTGGGGGCCAGGTGGCACTCTTGTGCATCTTGGCTCTCTCTGTAAGCCGTCAGACACCCCGTACGTCTATTTTGGTTTCAGAGAACTTCCAACTCATGAATAGCTTAGTGAAACGTCGGCAAATTCGTCTGTTATCACTCGAACCGTATTTCCTTTGTATGCCGACGCCTCCACAACACCAACACTCTGCGGGAAACTTCTACAGCATCACCTCACTCACTCCCCGATAATACAGGATGACGACGACGTTCCCTTCGCTGACCCTGATCCCGAATCTCTCAAATTTTCATCCTTCGTGGCACTCTTCCCTGCGGCGGATAGATCCTATGAAGCTTCTATCTTTCGCCTTGGTCAAGCCCTCTTTGACGACATCGACCTTCGTCTCGGACCTTCAGTGACGATAGACATACGGAACAGGATTCGTGCTGTTCGCAGAAAGGCTGCACTCTCTACCTGGCTCGAAGACGCTGTATCAACAAAGGTTGAATCCGAGCTTCGCGCTACTGCCTCAGCGGACATACCGACTAAGGTCTTCACCCTGCTCACTGGCAATCAAAGTGAAAAGGCCATTAATGCGGCCATTGACGGCGAATTCTGGAGACTCGCGACTTTGATTTCTCAAGCCGGAGGAGACTCTGATTTTCAGCAAGACCTGAAAGACCAGATAGATATATGGCATGAGGAACGAATCGATGTTCATATCGATGAGAGCGTGCGGAGAATATATGCACTGCTGGCTGGTTTAGTGAATAAGACAGTAGAAGGATCACGAGGTGGTGGGCTGGAGAAGTGTTCTGATGTAGACGTCCTAAAAGGTCTGGACTGGAAACGCGCGTTTGGCTTGCACTTGTGGTATTCGGAGCCTGTAAACGCACCCATAGCACAAGTCTATCAGGCATTCAACAAACTCGTCACAGAGAATCGGATACCAAGACCGCCTCCATTTTACGCTGAGGTGAAGACACCACTCTTAAAGTCGCCATGGAACCTTCCTTCAATATCGTCCGTGACTGATGGTCTCTTTTCTTTGATTCGACTCTACGCCGAGCCCGCCTGTTCCCTCTCTCAAATTCATACTCCCCTCTCATTTGGCACTTCGCCTGTGGACTATAGCCTTTCGTGGCATTTGTATATTATCCTTTCACGATGTTTGCGAGCGCGCGACTTCGCTGACCGTGGAGACCCAATTGGTCGTGCGCGCCGCATGGATGACGAAATCTCGGAGAGTGACGAGGATGATGGAATCAGACAAGAGGGACACAGTCCTAGTGCTGATTTGTTGGCAAGCAGCTATGCTCTACAACTAGAAAGTCAAGGTCTGATTCAGGAGGCGCTATTCGTGCTGCTACACATCGAGGGATCTGTTGGGTAAGTGTGGATGACTGGATGTTCTTGTCTTTCCTGTCTAATCATATGGAACCTGGTTTTGGTATAAACAGGCGAAAGAAGGCGATCAAGGATCTCTTGGCGCGTTCTGCAGATAAACTAGATGATTGGATGTCGAGAGGTATCGAGGGAAGCTTAAAGATACCCAGAGTATGGCTTTTGGAAGCAAAGGTGTGTTCTTTCTCATGGGTCTCTCCTTACGTTACAATAACCATCGTCCAGGCCTATCACGCACTTGATAATAGAGACATCTTCCACGCGTATGAACTTTTCCTGCAGGCGGAGCTTTACGACGCCGCACATGACTTGGCCTTGGTAGAGCTTGCGCCAGATGCGATCCTTCGTCGAGACTACGAGTTGCTACATAATCTGTTTGCTGTTTTCGCCAATCATCCCGTCATTGGGTGGTATGTTCGTGGAAAGGTAAGTCCCAACCACTTTTACTCCGACAACGTGAAGATATTGATCCTTTTTACCTTTCTTCGCAGATATTCTTGGACTACGTAAAAATCATGATGAACTCGCCCGAACATGCGGCGGAAGCAGACACAGTCCCACATGCGATACAAGATACTCAATTTGAGGACTTGATCAGGAGTGTTCCAAGGCTCATCGAGCTCCTGCCCGATCTTTTCAGAGAGGGCTCGGATCCACGTCACAGGATCGCTTTAACTGAGATGGTCGCGGGATTGGTGAGGCAGGTGAAGAGGTATGCTCCTACTGTCTTGGTGAGTCTCTTCACTTTGTTCTTCTTTGTGATTGATTAGGATTTCCGCCCGCAGGCGCAAATCAACCCTACATTTATGGATGAGTCGACGAGGCTTGAGAGGATTCAATCGATGGCGCTTACGAGGTTCCTTCACCAAATCGATTGATTGTTCTAGATATTCGATCTATTGTGTAAATGGTAGACATGTTTCAACCAGTACGTCTCCGTTGTGCGACCTTAGCTTCTCAAAAGTCAATCTGGTCCGAAGGAAGGCACTAGCCCTTGATGTAATATCACCATATGAAATGTAAAGATGTCAACAATCACAGCAGTGACGCTCGTTCTAGACATGACCAAACAGTGTTCAATGCTTTGGTTTGGTGTAGACTTCGCAGTTATCTGGGTAATGTGGATGTTGGTACTGGAGAAAGCTCCGATCTCAGATTTGAGACCTCACGTGATTGTTTGTCGACAAATAAAGAGGGCAAGGTGTGGGGAGTTAGACAATACGCTGGCGAAGCAGAGAACATAAGACGTAGAGAGGAAACGGCAGAGGATATAGAGTGGGAGAACGGCAGGGAGCGCGGTGAGACGAGAGGTACTCAGTTGAGAGAGGGAACAGGAGAAGAAGCCAGAGGAGGAGATGGGACAAGGAGGATAAGAAGAAACACGGCCCCAGGGGTGTCTAGGAAGAGAATTAGAAAGAATACAAGAGCAAATATAACAGTTGGCTCCCTGAACATACAGGGACGAGGGGCAACAACAATCTTTGACCCAAAACACAAGTAGAACAAAATAAGCAGGCTGATGAAAACACATAGATTGAATATACTGGCCCTACAAGAGACACACTTGGGTGAGCCACAGATTGATGAGCTAAATGGAACGTTATGAAATGTAGTGATAGTTGGGTCAATAGACACGGAACAAGCAAATGCAAAAGGTGTAGCCTTTGCAATAAACAAAAATATTACAAACTGTGACGGAATTAGAACAGACATAATTGTTGTCACGACCCACCACCACTGCCGGTAAACCGCTAACCACTGCTGGTGTCCAGCCCCAGCCCCAGTACCCTCAAACTCACCAGGACAGCCCCGCAAACCCTGGGCCCAGACTGGCCCTCCCAACGGCCATCAGCACATCAACAGCCATCACCGCCTGTACACGCCACATCAGCGCCAACCCCAGCAAACCCCGGACGCCCACACCACCATCAGCGCCTGCCCCGGCAAACCCCGGCCGATCCGCCACCATCAGCGCTCGCCTGGCAACCCCCGGCCATCGACGGCACCCGCCCGACCCGACCCCGGCGATCCCTGGCCCATCACCGGTAAACCCCGATGCCCCCCCTTCCCAATCGGGCAACCATCACACATCATGGCACACATCACCTGGCCCGAGCCCCGCGCCCTACGCCCCCTCTTCGGTCAACTCCTCACCTCCCCGCATCGTCCATATGTTCCGTGCTCCCAAAGCAAGGCCTCTCCTTTGTGAGTTTCCTTTATGCCACCGACATCCACTGTGCCCTTGCACGGTCCCCGGGCTTCAGCAAGAGCCCCGGTACACCTTGCACAAACTCTGGGCTCCAGCAAGGATCCCTGCCCCGCAACTCGCCACGGAGCCCAGGCCTGAGCCCCAGAGCACGCCCGCCCCTTCATATATAAACCGTAGTATAGTATCTGGTACGCTAGTGTTGATATTGCCCATCCTAGTCTCTAGTTTTCCAGCCATCGTTCCTAGTCTGTGTCACGACCCACTCCCGGAACTCGCCCACCACCCCGGGACAAGACCACCGACACCCTGCACCCCCCCGGGACAATGCCAACCGCTCCCGCCGCCCATCACGACCGCCCCTGCCGCCCATCACAACACCTGTTACTCCCGGGTTCGCTGCCCCTTCGACCCTGATGCCCAGCAATCACTGCGACCCTGGAATGCCCCGCATCAACCCAGAGCTTCCCGCAACACGGGCCGCCCTCAGACAGGTCACCTCAGCATCCCCCAGCAATCAGTCCCGTCATCTGGTGATCACTCTGGCAATCACGCCCGACACCCGCAGTCACGGCCTGACCCCCATCACCCGCATCACCCAGCGATCACCCCAGCAATCACGCCCGACACCCGACATGGAACCAGGCTGAGCCCGCCACTCCGGAGTCCCTAGTACTTAAGGCTTACGTAGACAACTTGTACCGGTAGTGTTGATATTGCAAATCTGTCTTGTCTGTCTCCTTTGCCTCGTACTCTCGTGACTCATCTCAGTTCCCCAGCCTATTCCTGTCTATTTCTATTTCGTCTCTTCCAAGTCCCTTTTTTCCTCCTCAGTCCATTTTCCTTACTTTCGTCCTTGACTCCTCTTCTTTGGTTCGATCTCATCTCATTCTTGTTTCCTTTACCGTCTCTTTTTCCTCCATGGCTCGTCTCGTCCTGACCTTGCCTCGCCTTCCCCAGACCAAGCCCAGGCTCACCCCGGACTCGCGCCTCGTACCCCTGGAACCCCGGCATAGCCCCAGACTCGCTCCCACAGCCCAGATCTGACCCCACTACCCCCTCACGTAGTCAGATTCACCCCCACTAACCCTGGAACTAACCCTGGACCTTGTAAACACATAGGACTTTGTGCCCGTAGCTACCTTGAGTCCGCCTCGTAAGGTCTCGCTTAGGAAGAAGCCCCCTCGTCAACGGAACCTGACAGTCTGCTTCCATTTATTACATCTCTGTTCTTTTCTATCTTGTACTCGACTCGACTCATTCTCCATACCTTATCTCTCGTCTCGTCTCATCTCAATCTATCTGCTTTTCATCTCTGGTCTCCCTCTCTTTCTAAGTTCCTCTTCCGCCTCTCCCTCTCTAAGTCTCTCTCCTTCTTCCCCTTCTTTCCTCTTTGTCTCGCCTCTCGCCTAGTCTCTCCTCCAGTCTCAACTCTTTCGCCCTCCCCCGCCCATCTCCAGCCCTGGGACTTAGTGAGCCCCGCGCCTGAGCCCCGGCCCTATACACACTACACACTCTCGTCCAGGACTTACACCAAGCCCCGGAGCTCGTCCCCGGACCCCGGAGTTTCCCCTGCAGTCCCCTGGACCACCCTCAACCCCTCTAACTTCACCTTTGTCCCCTCAGTCCCGGTCTGTACCGCCACACCCACCCTTCGGTTGTGCGTGTAGACTTTGTGCGCGCCAAGTAAGGATTCGCCCAGTGGTCTGAGCCCCCGTGGTCAGCAGAACCTGACAATTGTCCCTGGCAGAGCCCTCATGATAAGCCTGCCATGGCATGCAGATAAGATAATTAGGATATTGAACATGTATGCCCCAAATGATTGGAAAGAAAATGGCGAATTCTGGACCTTACTGAGGAATAAGTGGAGTGATGCTTCCTCACAACTCCCATACCCGGATATGGTCTTGGGAGACCTCAACGTAGTCAAGGATGCAATAGATAGGTTGCCAAGCCACAGGGACAGTTTGACTGCAACAACACCTTTGGCCGAGTTAATGTCTGACCTCTGCCTTGTGGATGGATGGAGAGACACTAATCCAAATAAAAAAGGATTCACTTTTACACAAAAGAGCACCAGCTCAGCATCAAGGATCAACAGGATTTATGCTATGCAAGACATGGTAGACAACATCAGCAATTGGGGGATTACAGAGACGGCAATAGATACAGATTATAAGATGCCAACAGCACATGTAGAGAACTACTTGGACCCCTTCATAGTGTCAGGTTCCGTTGACTGCGGGGGCTTCTTCCTAAGCGAGACCTTACGAGGCAGACTCAAGGTAGCTATGGGCACGAAGTCCTACGTGTTTGCGAGGTCCGGGGATGGTTCCGGGGTTAGTGTGGGTGAGGGGACAGAAGAGAAGTGGTTCCGGGCTATGGGAGTAAGTCCGGGGTGCT